>VDFB02161063.1:0-10399 GCA_007258455.2 Sequoia sempervirens | reverse complement strand
AGTTTTTTCCTGCGAAAACTTAACTCAAAGAAAGATTAAATGCAAGACCCGTATGTGGGTCCCACCGGGCGTGCCAGAAATGTATACCTCGATATTTTATGCTACTCTAAATGTGTGAATCTAACTAAGAAACATGAAAGACAAAACACCAAGGACACCTCAAGATTAGCCAAAAGAGAGTTGCAACGAAAAGGAATGCAAATAAAATGAAACACAAACACTTTTACCTCCCTTGTTGTTGAAACTTCTTTGATTGGCCCTTGCTTGGATTGGTTGTGTGCTCCTTAGATGATAGATTGAGTGACTATAATGCAAGCTTCAATATGCAAAATGATGAACAAAGATGGTTGAATGATTGAAAAAGGCTTGGACAGCATGTAGTTATGAGAGTGCAAAGTGTTGAGAATGCAAAATGACAGCATAAGGGTGCAAGATAGTTAAGTGTTGGGTGAGAAAGCAAATGGGCAGCATAAGGTTGCTCTAAATGAAGAAGTGTTGTGGAAATTCCCTTTGAGGTGTGGGTATTTATAGATAAATTCACCTCTAGAGAATTCAAGGGTCAAGATTGCTCCAACAAGGCCAAGATGAAGGGCTATGGTGGGTTGAGAACTCCCACAAGCCCTCACATCTTGGATATGTGGAGGGTGAAATGGACAAGAGGATATGAGGTGGAGGATGAGCTGTCAAGAGGGTACATGAGGTGGAAAAGGACATGCACCTTGGGGAGTGAGGAGATTTCCACAAAAAAGGATTTCTTGTCCCCAAGTGGGAGTGAAAGGGACATTTGAGGAATTTTGGAATTCCTCAAAAATCTACATGGGAAAAGGAAAGGTGGTTGGGGAAATAAGTGTGAATTAAAAAATCACATTCAAGTAAGATGATCTAGAGGATAAAAGGTGGGTTCTAAAAAGGTGGGACTTGGTCACATGTGGAGATTGTGACAAGTCCAAGGTGGTCACATGTGAAGATTGTGACAAGTCCAAGGTTCTAGAAGCCTTGGAAGGATGGAATGTGAATTAAAAATTCACATATAAAGGAGGGGAATCTAGGACAAATAAAAAGAATTAAAAATTCCTTGGAGAATGATTAGGCTTAATTAATAAGTAATTAGAGGATAATTAGGGGCTAATTAGGATTAAAAGCCAACTTGCAAAAGTTGGAGGATGTGACACATCCTAATCAAGGATTAGGCATGTGCACATCCTTAATGAAGAGATTAGGAGATGGATTAGGATTAGATGAAAATGACATGTGGAGAATTAAATAAATGTAATATTTATTTAATTTATTTGATGAAAAGAGGATTGAGGAGGGTAAGGTATTTAATTATTAATTAAATACCTTAGGGATTTAGCAGAATTAAAGATATTAATTAAATAATAGTAATATTATTTAATTAACTAGGCTAAGAGGATGTTTAGACGAAAAGTGATAAATTTGGATAAATTAAGTGTCCAAATTTGGATGTCTCACACCAACAAAGTGAAATACCGTGATGTGTAAAATGTATGGCCATAGCAACATAATGAAGAGAAATGCTTTCAAATACCACAGTAAGAGTTTCTGATACTCTTTATGGTGACTAGATGAAGAAAATAATACAGAAAATGAAACCTTCATATATTTGCAAGGACAAATCATGATTGTGCTAAAATGTCACAGAATGGAAAACAAGTCAACTATGCTACAAAAAAATTAAAAAGAAGCCATGTTTCTGAAAATAGGCTTGAGATATGCTATTTTATCTTTTAGGAAATAGAGGAATATAGAGACTTTGCTTACATAACTAGTTTTTAATTTTATTCTCCACTTTCCTGCATTAAGAAACCTTTCACAAGGATCAAGCATGGTCAACTAGATAGAAGATAAGTTTACAAATGAAATGAAAAAGATATTACTTGGAAAAATAAAAGGTCGTGGCTTATAAGGCTTAGATTACAAAAAATGGAGATATTTTTCTATTTACTATCAAAAAGACAACTTACCAATGACTATCCCAGAAAGTTGATAGAGAATGCTCAAAAATGCCCTCTTAGTTTGTAAAATCCATTTTGAATCTAGCTCTAGGTCGAAACCCTTAGTGGCTCAATGTTAGCTTCTTTTAGAAGCTTCTTCAACAAAATAAAAATGTTTTTCCCTTTTGTTTTCATTTTAGGGTTAAAACCCTAAACTAAATGTCGATGAACTTTAGGCATTTTTTCCTAAATATTAAATACATGTAAAAGCAATTAATCCTACAGGTTAGGTTTTTTTTTAATCCTATGCCCTTTTATTTTCTCTTTGGTGTAAATCTTTTAAAGATTTATAATTTAATTCTTTTATTAGTTTGGATTATACTTTAAAATTGTTAAATACTAAGTCCTAATGATATTTTATAAATCATTTTGACTTAAGTATTCTTTTAAAATGCAAAATTATAGAAGCTTTGAATGCATAGGAGAAGATAGGAGCATTTGTGCATATGACTAAGTCATGAAAGGATGAAGATATGTTTGTATTTATGATCATGGAGAGCATATAGGGGAGTTGAAGTTTCTTCGCCAACACATGGAGAAGATTTAGGAGGCTCTTTATTTACCTTTTGGAACATTTTGAGAGCATATATGCATTAATTTATTATGCCTTTATCTTTGACATGGTAAAATTTGACCTTTTTCACTCTTTGAAGCTCACTTGTGGGAGATATTGTTGCTATTTTTTTGGATTTTTGAAGCCATCCGGCCCAAGAAGCTTCCAGGTCCTATTTTGCTGGAACCACTTGGGCTTGGCTACTTATGCCTTTTGTAAAACATTTAAAGAGAGTTCTTCTTTATGCATCTTTTAGACTTAGTGACTTTGACAGTCCTAAGGGAGATTCTTGCAAACTTATGTAACTCACATGGACATGAAATATAGTGCAAACCTTGGAAATATTGAATGGAGTTAGTTTTTCCTTATTCTTTCACTTCATTGTGTGCAATTTTTTATTGACTAGATTACTTGTGAAATATTTCCATTTCCTAATAATTGTGTCTCATATTTAGCACCTTTTAGCAAAGAATGTGTTATTATAGGTTATAATCAAAGTCAGAAATGTAGGTTACTTTAGCTATGAAATTTATTTCCTCCTAAAGGTTCATGCACCGAGCCTCTTTATAAAATATTTATGCAAAACCCATATAGATAGGTTGTGCAAGATTTTTTTCTTCAAATCATTGTATGTAAGTGTACTGAAATCTAAATTTCTAGTCTAAATACCAGTTGGGTGTATCACCATTAGAAAGTAGTGTTTACCAATTTTAGTTTTATTCATTTTTAGAAAATCCTTCTCCCTTTTCCTTACAAAAAATAAGTAGTTAGGTGATAACCAATAGGAAGTCGGCCTTCTCTGAAGGTTTGGTCTCATTTAGGTACTCACACCTTGGGATCATTCCCATGTTTCACTAGATTCTTGAATTCTAAATTCAACATGGTGTAGATTTTAGTGATAACAATTTTGGCACGCCCGGTGGGACACACCCATCAATGCATTTCACTGGTTTGATGTGCAACTAGTGATTTTTAGACCTTTTTTAGAGGTTATTTTAGCATATTTGGTGACTCCTTAAGGTGAAAGAGTAGTAAAATCAGTGCTATTTCAACACATGAGAAGAAAAAAAACTAGTTCCAAGGATTTTTATTTTATGTAGCTGTCACCACCCAAAAGATGAGGCAGGACAACAAAAAGAACTCCTTTGTCAAAAAGAGTTTAGTTAACACGACCTGGTGTTAGGCAAGATTTCTTCTTCTCACCACCAAGGAGAAGAGGTATACCATTTAAAAATCAAAGTGTAACTCGTTCTGCATCACCAAGCTTTAGAATAGTAAGGTCATCCTCAAGCAGCCCAAATCATATCATATTTTTTGCTTCTTTAGGTGTTGTTCCTATGTTTTCAAGTTTTTTTTGCTTCAATTTTTGTTGTTCAAACTCAAACAAATCCATCTCATCCACCTATAATGGCTACTAGAAACCAACCTTTTGTGTCATTTAATGGAGGTAGTCCATTAAATCTTACACAACACAATGATATCCCAGTTGTTGCACTTAAAAGCTTTCCAATTTTCACTGGGGAGGATCAGACAACACCCACTGAGCACAAAAGGGATATTACTTCTTTGTGTGGTGTTCACCACATAACTCAGGAGGACATAGCTATAAGGCTACTTGTTGCATCATTTAAAGGAAGGGCTTTGCAGTGGTTTACAATTCTAGAAGTTGGCTCCATTGGAACTTGGGATGAATTAGGAGATAAACTGCATAAAAAGTTTCAAGATAGATCAGATAATTTTTCCTTGTTAGAGCAGCCAACTAGTATAAAGAGAGCTCCTCAGGAGAAAATGACGGACTTCAATTTTTGGTTCCAGAGAACTTAGGATAGAATTCCTACTACAATAAGGCCTACTCTAAAGTATGCATTCTTATATTATTTAAAATCTCTCAACAATGATATAGTTGTCATGACACAATCAATGGGAGGAGTGTCTTTACTAGATGCATATGAGACAACAATTAGAACAGAAAAATAGGCAGCAATATCAAGGTAATTACCAAGTTCCAAGACATAATGTGAATACAAGGTCTTTTCAGGCATATAATCTAGCACCTAATAGTGTAGCTAGGGACCTTGTCCATGTTCAAAATAATCTTGTTGTTGATTATGACTGGTGCTACCCGTGCAATCAACCACATGCTCTAATGGACTTATAAATCAGGCATTAATGGTGCATAATGCTTCAAGCTCATAGAAGAATGTACCCAATGATGGAGCTCCACAACAGTAGGAGTAGCTTACAAATGATGCTACTCTACTTAACTGGAAGGGAGAAGAATTTTTTGGAGTTAATGCAAATGATTCTCCAATTGCAGCAAACACAAGAGAAAACAAAAGAGTTCTAGAGCTTGAACAAACAACTAATAAAGGAAAAGTAATAGCTACAGAACCATATACATCACAAGTGCCTCACATTTTGCAGAGGAATCAACAAGCTGCTGCCAAGGAGTAGCCACACATGCAAGCTAATCATGATGGTATAAAGGTTCATCAAAAGGGAAATCTAGTTGTTCCTTTCAACATCATTGAAAATATGAAAAATATGAATGTAACAATGTTTATGTGGGACTCATTAGCTATTCTAGGTCAGAAAGACATGTTACAATCAGCTCTATCAAATTTGAAAGTGTCTGATGAGCCACTAGTAGGTCAAGTTAGAGTTTTTTTAACAAATGATCCTCAAGATGATAAACAACCAAGAAAAGAAGTGGGTAAGGATATCAAACCACCTCTATTTTATGTATCAATGATTATAGGTGATAAGTTAGTCCATAATTGTATGGTAGATAGTTGAGCTAGTAGCTCTATAATGCCAAAGAAGATTGTTGATAAACTAGGACTAAATTATCAGCCTTTAGAAAAAGGATTTATTTAGTTAGATGGAACTTTAGTTAATACCTTAAGTCTTATCAAAGGCTTGAGCCTTATGCTTCATGCTTGTCCAAATTTTTCAATTCCACAAGATATATATGTAATAGATCTACCACTTTTCTTTGCCTTGTGTCTTTCAAGAGACTTTACAACAAAGATAGGAGGTTATGTTTCTACTGATTGGTCACATATGTTGTTTAGAATGAGATATGGAACTAAGGTTACCATAAAGTCTAAAAAATTTGCCAAGGATCACATAGAATCTTACAATCCAAGTGTTATCGATGTTGTCTGTACTACTACAAACACAAATTTTGTTGTTTTTAGTGATAGTGGGATTGTTGTTGCTTGAGAGTTGCAAGTCAAGAGTGTTCTTGATGTGTTGTTACATGAATGGGCAGCAAAAAATGTAATGGAAAGTCCTGATGACCTCATTCAAGATGCTAGTTTGGGTAATTATGTGTTGCATGAACCTAATGCAGAGGTTCCAAATCTTGAAAAGAGTCCAAATCAATTGTTAGAACAACAAAATGAACTTTGGGAGGTGTATTTTTATGGTTCCGGAAGTAAAAATGGATCTGGTGGAGGTACAATGCTTGTTTCTCCACAAGGTGATATGTATTTTTCAGCCTTCTATTTTTCTTTTGTGTGCTCTAATAATACTGTTGAGTATGAGGGACTTATTCAAGGTCTTGAATGGGCAAGAAAGAAAGGAATAATTTGTCTAAAGGTCTATGGGGATAGTGAGTTAATTGTTAATCAGGTTAGAGGCTTAAGTGTTGCTAAGAATGATGCATTGAAGTCCTACATGAACAAAGTGTGGGATATAATAGAGGAATTTGATGCCTTTAACTTGGTTTCTATCCCAAGAAATCAAAACAAACATGCTGACAAACTTGCTGCTATTGGTGCACAATTTGATATCCCCAATGATATCAAGAAGGAGAAGGTACAACAATATGTCAAAGTAGTAATCAAACCTTTCATTTCAGACAACAATGTTCATTGGCAAGTATTTGATAGTGATGAGAAAATTTTATCTTTTATTCTAGAAGAGGATCAATTTTCAGTAGTGAATCAAGAGAAACTTAAAAAGCAATATGATGATCAGGTCATATAGCTGAAGATAAATAAATTACCCAAGGTTCTAGTTACCTTGGAGTCTAATTTCAACACTGATGACCAACTTAAGAAAAGTAAAGTCAATATTCAAGTCAAAGAAGAAAATTATGAAGAAATTGAAATGTTAAAGGTAAACTTCTTAAGTTAGGAAAAATTTGTTCAGTTGAAGATAGAAAGGCTTTCATTGCTTTATGCAAAGAGTTTCATGATGTTTTTCCTTAGCAATATTCTAATTTAAAGGGTTTTGACCCTCATATTGCTCAACATACAATTGAGTTAGAACCTGATGCTAAGCCTTTTAGGCAAAATCAAAGACCTTTGAACCCAAAGCTTGAAACTTTAATGATTAAAAAGTTGACTAAATTAGTTGAGGGGGTATTATATTTCCAATTAAACACACATCCTAGGTTTCTAACCTTGTTCCAATTAGAAAGAAAAATAGGGAGATAAGATTATGTGTAGATTTTAAAGATCTTAACAGAGAATCTTTGAAAGGTCATTACCCATTACCCTCTATGGAACATATTCTTCAAGTTGTTGCTGGTTCAGAGAGATTCTCTTTTGGATGGTTATTTTGGTTATAACCAAATTTTAGTCAAGGAAGAGGATCAATATAAAACAACGTTTACAACAAAATGGGACACCATGGCTTACAAGAGAATTCCTTTTGGCTTATCTAACATTGGTGCCACATTTCAAAGGGCCATGGATATGGTGTTTCAGAGTCTAATTCAATTTTTTTTGCTTGTTTATCTAGATGACATAATAGTATATTCCAAAAATGCAGATGAACACTTGTCACATCTCAAGAAATTTTTTGAAAAATGCAGAGTATGGTATATATCTCAATCTTGAAAAAGAGTATATTTGTTGTTCATGAAGGTAAACTATTAGGACACATCGTGTCAAAGGAAGGAATTACTATTGACCTTGAGAGAGTCAAAGCCATACTTGAGCTACCATTACCCAATCATAAGAAAGGATTGCAAAGCTTTTTAGGAAGAATCAATTTTTTGAGAAGGTTAATACCTAATGTTGCAAATCTATTACAACCTTTGACTACCATGCTTAAAAAGAATACAATTTTCAATTGGACTAGAGAAGCCAAAAATAGTTTTGAAGCAATCAAAGAGGCTTTAGCATGAGCCCCAACTCTGGTAAATCCATATTTCTCAAAGGATTTCATTCTATATGCTACTATGCTGGTTCAGAAAAATAATGATAATTTAGAGTAGCCAATAGCCTTTTTCAATCAAGGTCTAGCTAATTATGAGTAGAGATATACATTTTTTGAAAAACATGTTCTTGTTGTGATTAGGAGTCTAAAGAAATTTAAGCCTCTAAACTCCAACAATAAGATACATTTTATGGTTGCACACCCTAATGTGAAAGAATTTATGCCGAGTAAAGACCTAAGTGAGAAAAGAGCAAGGTGGATAACAAGAGTTATGGAGTTTGATGTTGACATCAAAATTACAAAACTTGTCAGAAGTAGAGGACTTTGTGAACAATTAGCCTCAACTCCTGAAGATGAACAAAAATCAATAGCAGAGACTATTTTAGTCAATGATAATGAGCCTTAGAATGTTGTACCTATCTTAAATGCAAGTTGGGTTCAAGATATGACCCATTTTCTACAAATTGGTGAATGTCCACCAGGATTGGATAGAGCTAAAAGAAGATACTTCAGGTTGTAGTCAATTCCATATGTACTCATTGATAATATTATTTTTAGGAAAGACCTGAATAGTGTTTTATTAAGGTGTATTGACACTGATCAAATAGACAAAGTTCTTCATGAGTTTTGTGATGGAACTTCAAGAGGTCACTTTGCTCCAAGAAAAAAAGCCTAGAAAATCATGAGAGCTTGATATTACTGGCCAAGCTTGTTTAAGGATGCCCATGCCTGGGCAAAGAAATGTGTAAAATCTACTCTTTTTGCAGCAAAAGAAAGGTTGCCAACTTTTTCTCTACAGCCAATTTAGGTTGAACAGCCCTTCATGAGATGGGGCATTGACTTTATTGGGTCAATAAATCCACCCTCCAGTGCTAGTCACAAGTGGGTGATTACAACAACTAATTATTTTAGATGGTGGACAAAAGCAGTAGCTCTGAAAGAAGCTAATGAATCTTCTATTTGAAATTTTATGAGGACATAGTAACCAAGTTTGGAGTTTCTGATTCCATCATTTTAGATAATGCTCTTTCATTTATTAGATTAAGAGTTATAGATTGGGTTGCAAGACATGGAATCCATTTAAATACCTCTTCAAATTATTACCCACAGGGTAATCATTTGGCTGAAAGTAAAAATAAAAATCTGATCAGGATTATTAAAAGAACCATGGAGGAGAATCAAAGAGTTTGGCACACCAAATTGAAACCTACTCTATGGGAAGATACAATAACCCCTAAGAGGTTAGTTGGAAATTCTCCATATGTACTAGTTTATGGAAAAGAGGCAAGACTTCCTTTATCTATAGAGTTGTCAACTCTTGACATTGTACATCAATTGGAGATGTTTGAAGAACTAGATCTAATGTATGTAAGATATGTTGAGCTCATGGACCTTGAAGAGACAAGATACAAGTCAATGAAGTCTTTGGAGTATCATCAACTCCAAACAAAGAGGGTCTTTGATAAGAAAGCTACACCTAGAATTTTCAAAGAGGGTGATGTTGTTCTCAAGTGGGATGTGCTAAGAAGTAGGCCAAGTAAGCATTCAAAGTTTGACAACTTTTGGACTAGCCCATTTGTAATCACTGAATGCAAGGAACATAATGCATTCCAGTTATCAAAGATGGATGGAGAAATTTTTCCAATCCCAGTTAATGGGATTCACCTCAAACACTGTTTTGAGGTATGATCTACCATTGGGTACATTAGGTTAGATTTTATGCTTTCAATAAAGTGTTACTGCACTATAGTTTAATTGCAAGTTTCTTTCCCTAAGTTATTTTTAGCACAGCTAGATAGTTTTCCCTTATGTTGTTTTGTTTCCAATAGGTTCCAAGGTGTTAATCATACTATCAAGTCTGATTTTCACAAGTTTTGAATTTTTTTTCCTAAGTCATGAATCTAGTTTCTGAGTGACTCTATTCCCAAGGATAAGTCTAGGCAACTAGTCAAAATTTTTAGTAGGAAAACATGTAGCAGATGTTGCAAAAAATGTTACCAGATTTATGCTCATAGGCTAAATTAGGTGGAGTTTATTGATTTTAAACTAAGAAAATGAGGTACATTTTATTAACTTTCCTACATTACATTTAGATATATAAATGAAATAGTCCACGAAAGATTACAATTACATATCATTGCATTCATACACATGCATGTAATAGAAGAAATATTATGATCTTTTCAAAAAAGAGTAATCTTTATTGAAAGTAAAAGTATACATTATCTCACACAAGCCATGAGATTAACTTATCTTATTCAATACAAATTATGAAAAATTCATACATGAATAAGTAAAGAAAAGAAATGAATGTGCATAGAAGGAAGGTAACTAGCCATTGCCTATGAATGACTAGTCTTGACTGATGTCATTTTGTCTTGCTGTTGTCCCGAGCTTCATCTGTCCCTTCTAGATCCTTTCCGCTCCTAGTCTTGCATATGATAGTAACAATGGTGTTAAAGCATGCTCTAAGCAATGACTTATTACAAAAATTATATACACATTCACCCTATGCATGCATAAACTAATCATAATGTGTATTGAATAAGCTATGTGTACATTTTAGGTGTCCCAAAAAACCATTGGACTCATCGAACACATGTTTTTTCTAACTTGTTTGCTTCATGTGTAGATACAAGGCCATTTGTATTTATGTTCT
>VDFB02161062.1:0-66986 GCA_007258455.2 Sequoia sempervirens | reverse complement strand
AGGTGGCCAATCTACAATAGCCTTGATCTTTTCCGGATCAACCTTCACCCCTTCAGCGCTGATGATATGGCCAAGGTAGAGCAGCTCCTTCATCCCAAATTCACAGTTGGACTCCTTTGCAAACAAACTCTCTGATTCAAGAATGCTAAGCACTTCCTCCAAGTGCTTGAGGTGTTCTTCCCACGTCTTGCTGAAGATGAGAATATCATCAAAGAAAATTAACACAAATTTCCTCAACTGCTTCTGGAAGACTCTGTTCATGCAAGACTGGAAGGTGGCTGGAGCATTAGTCAAGCCAAAGGGCATGACTAGGAACTCAAAATGACCATAGTGGCATCTAAATGCCGTCTTCTCAACATCTGAGCCCCTCATCCGGATTTGATAGTAACCCGATCTCAAATCAATTTTGGAGAAGAATTTAGCACCATGCAGCTCATCAATGAGCTCATCGATCCGAGGAATAGGATACCGATTTTTTATTGTGCTTTGATTCAAGGCACGATAATCCACACACATGCGGATGGTGCCGTCTTTCTTCTTCACAAGAACCATAGTTGAAGCAAAGGGACTCTTGCTAGGGCGAATGAAGCCCATCTCCAGGAGTTCTCTTATGTTCTTCTCAATTTCATCCTTCTGCTTCTTAGGATATCTATACGGTGTTGTAATGACTGGTTTGGCCCCTTCCTTAAGTTCAATAACATGCTCAGCACCCCTTTCTGGTGGTGGCCCAGGTGGTAGATCAGCAAACACCTTACTCCTTTTGGTGAGTATAGATTGAATATCGGGAGGATATTCCCTCTTGGTCTCAACTGGACTAGCCGGAAGAACCACGCATTCCGCAGCCCACTCCACTTGGTCATGTCTAATTAGCCTTTCCATCCTTTTGAAAGAAACTATACGAGGACCACCATTAGACATTCCTCTCAAAACAACTCTCTTGCCATCGGATTGGAACTTGAGCTCCATTGTTTGTAGGTTGAGAGAGATTTCACCAAGTGAACGTAACCATTGTATGCCCAAAACTGCATCTGTGTCACCAATAGTAACCACATACAAGTCATCTTTGACTTCATAGTTTCCCAACTGCAAGGACATGTTAGGAACTCTTCGTGTGCAGGAAATGTGAAACCCATCAGCCACCATGACTTTGAAGCCTTCAAATTCTTCAGTTTTGAGACCTCTCTTTGCAACCACACCTTCATCAATGAAGTTATGCGTTGCACCAGTATCAATTAATGCAACAATACAATGGCCTCCAACTCCACCACGAACCTTGAAAGATTCGTTCTTTTGGAAACTAGAGAGTTGGGCAATAGGGCCCCCAACTCCTTGTTCATGATCGGACTCTTCTGTGGCTCTTTCATCCTCGCTGTCCCCAAAATAAGACTGCTGATCAGACATATCAGATGCTGATTCATAATCTGAATAGGTTCCCATTTGATTATAACGCCCTCTTCCAGGACATCTATGGCCTTTAGTCCAAGGCTCTAAACATGTGTAACACTTGCCCTCCTTTCTGAGCTGTTTACGTTGCTCTTCAGTCAATTTAGGTGGGAACTTCTTGTGCTGATTAGAAGAATGTCTTTTATCCTTATCCTTCTTATGGCCAAAAGGCTTGGGCGGAAATTTAGGCCTAGGGGCTGATAACTCCATACTGCGAGCCTTCTTGATTGCCTCATCAAGACTTGGTGGATCGAAAGCTTTAACCCACCCTTTCAAGGGTTCAACCAAACCTTCAGAAAACAACACAACCAATCTTCTTTCGGTGATGTTGGGCACCATCACAGAAAGTCTCTGAAAATCAGCAATGTAAGAATCCAAGGAGCCATGCTGCTTGAGTTGTGCAAGCTCGCGAAATCTTACTTCAGGATCCTTAGTGTCGAACCTTTCAATCAGCTTGTTGGTGAATTCTCCATAGGTTCGAATAAGGTTGTGGCCAAGAGTGACCAAACCATGGTACCACCATTCATGGGCAGCTCCCTCCAAATGAAGTGTTGCAAATTTGATGGCATCTTCTTCTGGCATGGGACGAAGTGATAGGTAGTTGTCTAACTTCTGAACCCACGATCTTGCTGAACACTTATCACTTCCATCGAAGTGAGCCAATGTTACCTTCCCTAAGGCTTGATGAAAATCTATTCTAGGAGCCATATAAGCTCGGTTATCAACTCTTCCTCCGTGTCTTCTGTTTCTCTGATTCAAGAATTGATCAAAGGACCATTGGTCCCTAAGATCAGGTGGGAGGGTGGAGTACTCCATGTAGGCTTGCCTAGCATCGTCTACCAAAGGAACGGTAGCTTCCACTTGATGTTCGTCCCTTGGAGTGAATGTAGGGAAAAGCGGTCTAGAGGCTGATCCGCTAGAGATAGTATCATGCTGTCCAATAGTTCTGCTGCCTCCATTACCATTGTTCCCATTGTTCCCATTGCTTCCATTGTTTCCATTATTCCCATTGTGTCCATTGACACCACTGCTTTCTCCAGTAGCATGGTTTTGATTCGGAGTATGGTTCTGAGAAGCTTGTTGATCCATTTTAGCAAGTAATCGAGACATCATCTCAATCATCCCATCAAACTTCTTTTCCATCCTTGCATCCTTCTCTTCCATGGCTGTCCTAAGATTGTCTGACATGTTCTCAACTGTTTTACCCGTATCCACTGCTATTCCTGTTTCTCTCAAAGCCTCTGACAAAGTATCTGCTTCTGGCACTGGCGGAAGCTATATCTGTTGTCTTCTGGCCTGACCTCTGGTGAAGTATCTGCAATCACTGTCACTCATCTGACCACTGAATCACTGTTGGGCACAGGTTGGCAGAATCATGGCTCTGATACCACTGTAATAAACCGGACCAATTTTTTTTTGATTTTTCACAATTGATTACAATGCAACATGCACCCGTTAAGGTTAGCATAAACCAAAACGATGCGGAAAGCAACTCTAACCAGAATGTACACCAGGATCCCGATGAGGGCAAGGTGTTAGCATTGGTCAGAGGATCTCAAAGGAAAATGCTGAATAAGAACTCTAACCACGAGATGCGCCGGTGAACGACGAGCATTCGGTCAGAGGATCCCTATCTAATGCAATACTGAAAATTAGCTCAACACCAAGTATGTGCTACTCAATCCGTGACGAATATGAGGCGACCATATGGCGGAGTCTTTAGGAAATTACAATGCAAAACAGAAATAGGCGGCAAGCCCGGTTGTTAAAAGCTCAATGACAAATTGATGTCAAGTACGCGCATAACTGAAGATAACATATTCTTAGATTAATATGACTAAAGATTTATATGCCTTATTGAAGAACAGTCACAAAGGACAAATCATAGACAACTCATTGAATATTTGTGTTTTAACTAAAGATTCGAATTCAGATTTGGTCCTACTTCATACAAACATGATTTTGTTTGGAGATTACATATTGATAAAGACAATGGGTTAGCTGCATCATCTATTGAAGCCATTACGTGAAGACAATATCTGCTTCGTTGGACGGTAGATATTTAGTGCCAAATAAAACTATATTCATTGGCCAAGTTTTAATAAAGGAGCAATTCATTTAACTTAACCAACGATTACTATATCGGATGCAATAATCATTATTATATATATAAGGCAGTGATTAAAATCATTCAAAGATGGGCGGTGATTGCTGAGCAAAAGGGCCGATGGAAGGATCATATGCGCGTCAATATCAAAAGCAAAATTGAAAGATATCATGGCTTTAACGTAAAACTGGAAGTAGCGATGCAAATTACTTAAGACTAGAGGCGTGATGACAGGAAGTCTTTAAGAGACGGATTTATTTGCGTGATGACAGGAAGTCTTTAAGTGACGGGTTTATTTTTAAAAGCCGATATCATTTAAAATGATTTGATCTGCCGCTATCTATTAACTGATGAATACATATACAATAAGCATCTGACGTGAAAGATCTAAGGAGGACAATATCACGAAAAATAAGCATACGTCTTTTCTAAAAAGCATAAACGATAATTCTGAGAAAGGTGCGATTAAAATGATTGAGTCGATAAATATTGCTCAATAAGTTTCGACTTATTAAAATATATGGTGAGATTTATTCGGAATAAAACAAAAAGGTTTTAGATTAATGATTATATGATTACTAATAAAACAAACAAAGCGGTGCATGAATAAGCATCGAACCACTTCAAAAGGAAAGGACGTATTAACTAAATACGTATGAGTTGGAGTAAAAATCTAAGGATTCAAAAGACGTAGTCAGCCAATGATCATCACAGTTTTCAAAAGACGTGTTCCTTCATTGATCTCAACTCAAGTGATTTAACAAAACAAAGCTGAAAATAAAATTTTTATTAAATCAAAAATGAAGCAAATGAAGAGGTGTGAATGAATTCTGAAAAGACAAAGACATGATCCTTCATCAAGGGATGCAATTCTAGAACAAAGTATATATTTAGCTTTCATTTCAAGGCTTGAGAGTGTGGTTGTGTAATTAAAGACTTGCAGATCAGTCAGATTCCTACCTCCTTGTGTGGGCTGAAGGTGATATCTTGGATCACATAGAGCAGATTGGAGAGTTGGGCATGTGCAGATCAGATTGAGGGCAGTCTCACTTCCATCAAGTCAAGGTTTGGTGCCTTGCATTAGGGGTTGGTGCTCCTTGTAGGCAGGTGTCTACTAAATTCTGGAGAGGTCTAGGTGTTCCTTGTGGAAGTTATTCTACAAAATCATCTCATTGTAAATTTGTAGGTTGGTGCCTACTTGAAAAAGAAATTACTTCAATAAAATTGTGTCAACTTGTGGAAATTGGTTCATATCAAAAAGTTGATTGTAATAAAGATTTAAAAGTTTTAAAAATAAAAGTTTGAGTTTGATTTACTGATTCACCCCCCCCCCCTCTCAGTAAATCTTTTGTGCTCTTCACCGGCCTCTTCCACTTATTCAGTGGGCAGTACAAACATGAGGAATTTGCGGAAATGAATACAAAATGCTGACAGTACTACTGTGCAGCTTACAATATCAGAAATTCATCAATTAAGCACATTATAAAAGAGTCTTCAACATTACAACAATATAGAATGATAATTTCAAGTCTTCTCAATAGCTTTCCTTGCACACAACTCGAATGATTATTTTAAGCTTGCTGCTATGACAGAGTAAGGACTGATTTTCTGTTATCAGCAACACTGTAACACCAAAATATGCTCACAAACCTCACACCACTCATTCAAACTGCAAGTAAATGGATGCAAAAGACACCTAAGATGAAGGCGCCTAGACTCATGACACAAAACAGACCCAAACTAATGATATTTATTTTCTGCTCACTCTCCAAGCAAGGTACAATGGTACGGCCCCTAGAGGAGGGTGATTTTCTCTTAAAAATTCAATACTTTATTAAAAATCATGAGACTTCACAATAAGTGGCGCCCAGCCATGACTAAAGTAAATATGCAATACCCACAAGGAAATCTTTTTGTATTTTTGGATTATGAATAAAAAGAGCTTATAGCTATAAGGCAACAACAACTTGAAAACATGACAAAATGCTTGAATAACACTACCAAAATGCAATATACTCAACTACAATGCAAACTATCAAATTACCAGCTAACCTCTCAACTAGTTGCTATCTTTCAAGCAAGAAGATGAGCCAATGCTAGGAGGTGTGCTTTCCTCGAAGCGAGTGCCTGAAATCAATCCAGCAGCATAACGGTGTAGTAGACAGAAGATGCCAAATGAAGAGCTGAGGCCTGCTTAAATAGAAGTGAGAGAAACATCTAGAAACTTCCAGAGGGCGCCCCAAAACCCTAATTTTCAAATTCCTCTTTTCCCTCCAAAAGATGGCGTCCTTTTTCCTCCATAAAATATTTCACTTTTAAAATAAACTTCATCTCTCAAAAGGGCGTCCCATTTAATAATCTCAAAATTTGACATTAAAATATAATTTATCTCCTTATGACGCCTAGACCCTCAAAGTCCCCTTTTTTAAAAACAACTTAAAGTTGCACTGCTAGGCAAAGGGGGTATAATATTAAAATAATAATATTATAATAAAATACTTATCTCTCCACTAAAAATGCTTCAAGGCCAAGAACTGAAGTGCGGCTGAAACAACTGCTTGAAGAAGCCCAACCGAATGAACCCAAACGTCCCTGCAAAATAGAATTTACTAAAAATAGTAAATTCGCGGTTGCCTGGAATGCCAAACTGAACACACCACTGCGAAGCTCTCAAAACCTAGAAAGAATCCGCAGAATCCCAAACTCCAAGCCTCCTCAAAACAAAGGGAAACCTAATTTCACCATCCCACTGCCCTCACGGTCTGCCGGAATAGGCCAGCGGTCAGCGAGAAAAAGATCATTCGAGAAGGGACATTACAAAGGCCCTCCTATGAGCTTGACTTCACTGAATTCAACCATGTCCCACAAGACATGCCAACGAAGAAGTTGAAGAAGCAAGTTCACGTAGAAAGGAATGCAGAATGTGAGTTCATCATAGAAACTGCTGCCCCACCAGAAGATAAAGACATACATGAGGTACAAGTGGAAGACTTCACATTGTCTAAACTTAACCTCAGAAAGACCACAGAACAGGTGGAGGCAGACCTTCTCGGAATTGCCTTGGTGAGTGCCCAAGAAAGGATGGCCAAGGATGGGAAAGACAAAGCAACTTAAAGGTTGAGAACCAACAATTGAGGTTGTACATTTCCAGCTTGATGCACGACACCCCGAACATCTCGGCCTTACAACAAGAATTGCTGGATCTTCCTGCAGAGCAGAACCATCAAGAACTGATGACATACGGAAAACACTTGAAAGATCAAGTGGAGAAGTTCGTTCTCAAAGGGCGATGTATACTGGAAAATCTTTACTAGTTATGAGATAGAACGCATGGACTTCGTGCGGAGATTCAACAATCAGAGCAAAGAATAGTAGAGAAGAGGCCAGGAGATGAAGTCACAATTGCAGACTTGCAATTGGCATATCAGTTAGTCTACTCTGAGGAAAACAAGCAACATTTGTGTGCTTGGAAAGAACAACTGGCATATAAGGTGAAAGCCTATGATGCCTATTCAGTAGAAATGATTGACTACCGACGGGTTGTCGCAAATATTATCAACTTTGCAAGAATGTTGGTAATATCTTTCCCTCGCCTAGAATATCACTGTGAGCGAGGAGAATACATTGAGATGGTTACGGTGCAGAATCAGTTCAGAGAGGTCATCTGCAATACCTTCCTTGATGATCCAAATGGTTGCAAGTTGGCCAAGGTGGCAGCTTTGTCTACCAAGTTCGATGAGGCAGTTGACCAATGTATAGACTTCCAGCATCAGCTCACAACAGGCGAAGTAATGCGCAAGCACCACGTCATCATTTTGCAGAGCATTAACTACCCAGAGGCTGAAGAAGTCAATGAATGGATAGAAACATTGTTGACTAGTGGTGAGTTGTAAAGGCACTAAGAAGGACGTCCTACCCTCGAAAGGGCATTTATGATACTTGAAGTTGACTTGATGCTTCTTTCCAAGTCAACTCAAGAAGACATTAAATGTAATTGGAGTTAACTTGATGCCCCTTTCCAAGTTAACTCCACATCCCACAAAGCATGCATTATCAGGTCCCACTAATTAAGGATGTCTAATTGGCTTCCATAATTTGTGGATCTCAAATCTCCACTAAATGTGGATGTCTATTTTGGAGGCATACTTTGTATTAAAGTTCACCTTTAGTTTAGTTTTAGTTAACTGAAGTAGATTTCCAGTTAACTGTTTGTTCCCTCTTTTTAGGAATAAATCTTGCTAATTGATTGGAAAAAACTCATTGTTAACTCAAGGAGATTTTAGGGTTGCCTACTCCTTTGAGTTCTATAAATAAGAGCCTTGGGCTCATTACTTTTTTAACCTTTACTTGCTATGCAAAATTGCTGCACCATTGTTGCCAATAGCTTTGAAAGCGAATATTTGTTCACTCTTGGATGAGAGTTCATTGGTTGATCGTATTTGTGCATGATTTCGTGCCTTTGCTGTCCCAATCTTTGTAATTTGTTCAAAAAGCTTGAAGAAAAAAATCAAAAGGCACATGCAATTTGATCTAAAGATTTGAGTTCTTCCATAACGTCTTTGTGTTTAAATAGCTTGTTGCTTCATTTCCCTCCTCGGATAGGGGTTCCTCCTCCTTGGATATCTGTTATTAACGGTTATCGTTTGTTGTTGTCTAATGGATTGTCTTTCAACCTATACTTCAGATAGGGGTTCCTCCTTCTTAGCAAGTTTGTTGGTCAAGACATTGTAAATTTGTTGTTTCTAGTAAGTCGTTTCCTAGCCCATACCTCGGATAGGGGTTCCTCCTGCTTGGCAGGTCTCAAATCCAACTTACCGTGAAGAGCATTTACTTGTATAAAACCTTATCCCAACATATACCCGAGAGTTCAAAGCCTCGGGCATATTCTAAGGAGATGGCGGATTCAAGTGATCCAACCAATCCATTCTCACTCCTATGCCCTCATGCTCTGTTTACCTTGAGGAGATAGGATAGATTAAAAGCTAGAATAGTCGTAGTTAAGATCTGCCGAAACCAGAGAAAAACTTAGCTACGGCGCATTGTATTTGTGCACCCTTGTGTCCTGCCGCTGAGTACAAAAAGATAGGAACCTTAGTCTACTCTACCCTCTCTTATGCATTACATCAGCAAAGAGGGACTTCTCCTCTTTAAATAATGAAGTGTTGCAAAACATTTGTAATAGTTGAACGTTTACAATCAGCACTCCAAAGGTGCTAATGTAGACGCCAACATAGGGAATAACAGACTTGCAACATTCATGATATATGTACATTGCTAATCAATATCAGAACTTTATGTTAGCAATGTGTCTTATTTGCATGTTCATGTAGTGAGTTCCTTTGCAAAAAATTGAAAACGAAATTCAGGGGGTGTGTTATTACAAAACCAAGGATGTCTGATATAGTTTCTCCCTCTAGAACTTGAGGGGGCTGCCACTGAGTTTTCCTCTGTTCCCTGTTAAAATACCTTTGTTCTCTGTCACTAATATGAAGGTTGCAGCTGAAAGTAAGTGTTTAATCACAGGTTGGCAGAAAAAACCAGCTCTCATACCACTGTAATGTTCTGCCCCAAAACTGAATCCCACTTTTCACAAAAGAACTGCAAAGAAATTGCCTTCTAACATGCAGACATTTTCTCAAACACTTGTGTTTCAGTGACTTTTTTTCTTTTAGTTGGTTTGGTGTTTAACATCATGCATTTATTAATCACAATGCCAATGTCAACTAATATAAAACATTTCCAGCTCCATATCAAATTACAACAGTTCCATTAAATAAAGAATTAATTGTAATGTCCCATTTTAATCGATAATTGCATTCTAAAAGTCTTCTTATTATTGATTGACTATATCTGATCAATAATATATTTCTATTGGCTATTGAAAATCTAGCATATGTGCCACAATATTATGCCTATCTATGATGAATAAAGAAGACATCTAAATCTCTGAAGATAGGAGTTGTTAGAGACCTGTACGAATTACTTCCCTAGCGCGACTCTAGAAGAAGCCATATGACGGGAAAGAGAATTCTATAATATATGAGTGCTTGTCATATTGGCGGATGATGAAGTCAATTGATTAATGAATAGGGGTTATCGGGCCACCTCTTGGAGTCCATAGGTGCTTACGTGGAGGTCAATATAATGTTTGGGTGCCAACATTTACTACCAGCCTAGCCAATCGTAAGTCTCAATAGGGAGTCCACCAGCCTGTTCGAAGCAAAGGAATGGAATAGAAGTGCAGATTTATATATTTGAAATATCAGATCTAAAAGTGCTCTAAAGAGCCATGATCAATCAATTATGGGATGCATGAACAGGTGGAATATTCAGATACAGTGCTGCATGTAAATTGCATGAATACAAGGATAAAGTTCAGGAACATCAATTTGAAAGAAGCCAAGTTTATGACATATGTAATTGCATTAGTTTAAATTAATACATCAGAAACAACACAAAAATGTCTTGGCAAATTTCCATTGTTGAACTACGGTGGAATTTATAACAAAGTGTTATACACAATAGTTCATTTATTTCATTAATATCATTTAACATTTGGAAACTCAGTTAGCTTATCTATTTAATATTGGATGACAACTTTTGTCAATCCAATAAGGAATAAATAAAAAATCTATTGATCCAGAGCTTGGGTCATTACATTAATTCATTCTTCAGTTTGATTGGTTATAGAAGATTTTTTCTTTTTAGAAAATCCAAATAGTTATTTATCAAAAAAGAGATGCTGACTTGGAACAACACCTTAAGAAAAAATATTTTGATCATGCACCTATTTGTTACCCAGCAGCTGAGTCAACCTCTTTTACTTGGTATGGCTACTTCCCAAAGTGTACAATAGGTTAAAAGAAGTATGACAACTTTTTAGCATTATATGACATCAACAAATGATGGTACGACAACTCATTAAAATGGTAGAATTCATTAATATTTAAATGTATGGTGCTCTGGACAATTGTGCAAAGGTACAAACTATCTTATATAGCTACGATTCATTATAAGATTTGAACATAAGGCTTTTCCTTGGCAACGGTGGAGGATTAAATATTAAATAAAGCCTTTTGTTATTCCTCACAATTTGTTAAAGTATATCGAACAACTTTGAACGACAATTTTTGTAGGTAGAAATCTGGTTTCAACTCTCAAATAAACTTGTGACCAAAAGATTGTATAGTTGATCTTTACCAACAATGCGCCAATAATGTCCCCGGTACGGCTCACACTCTAGTGATTGATAGCTATTCCGGTTTGTTGTCGGTCGGGAAGGCGAGAATTAGGGTTCAGAGCTACTTGATAGTCCCGCTGAAGGTCCCGGATTTGGTTTGGGGACAGAAAATTATGACATGCAACTGCGTCGGGCAACTTTTTCGGACTTACTATTTTTAGTAAGTTATGACGGCTACAGCTTGGAGTCGGGGATTTTGGATTGCGGATTCTTTCTGGGTTTTCAGAAAGCTTCGTAATGGTGTCACATGCACTTTGATCCGAGCAACTTTCTGAATTTACTATTTTAGTAAATTCTATTTTTAGCAGTGGTCCAGTCAGCATCAGCTCAGCAAGCTTTCCTCTTTTGGCAGTTCAGTTGGTAATATTGATTTTGGCTTTAAGGTGCTCATTTTGGAGAGATAAGTTATTTTAAATCAATAATGTTTTATTTTCATCTTATGACCCCTTGGTCTAGTGTTACAACTTTAAGTTGTTTTAAAAAGGGGGACTTTGAGGGTGGTCATCTCATGGGGAATTATTTTTATATTTCTAAAGTCAAAAATGCACAAGGAGAAAGGTACGCCAACTTTGTTGAGGAGATAAATTTTAAATAAAAGTCAAAATTAGCTTTGAAAGTGGGACGCCTATGCTTGGAGGGAAATTGAAGTCAAATTCAAATTGGAATTAGGGCGCACTTTCTAGAAGTTTTTGGAGATTCCTTGTTGAGCTTATAAATGGAGACCTCTTCTCTTCATTTCAGTATCTTATGTCTTGAGTAAAGTTATGCTGCCGGAATGGTATTTGGATTGCTTCGAGGAATGAATGCCTCCTAGCCTTGGCTCAACTTCTTGCTTGAAAGACAGCAACTAGTGGAGAGTTAGATTGTAGTTGAGTGAGATTTGTAGTGAGATTTTGCATTGTAGAAGTTGTTTTGCATTTGTAGTTCAGTTTCTTGCATTTTAATCGAAATCTGGAGTTGCTGATTTTGTATTGCAGATTGAAGTTTATACTCATAAGTCTTTGGGCGATTTTATTTTGGTTCTGGGTAGTTTACCCATGCATTTGCTAGCCTTGGGCGCCCCTCTATGCCAAGTTGCAGATTTTTTAGAGGTGTCTTGGATTTTATCTTGTTGGTAGAACATTTCTTGAGGTTGTACCATTCTGTTTTGCCTGGCAAGTGTTTAGAAAAAAAAATACTTCAATTTGTCAGTTGTTTCTTTGTCTAGTCTTCATTGTCATCATCCTAGCTTTCGTTTGCATCAAGTCTCATGTCATTCTGGAAAGTATTGAGTGAGTTGTGAGCATTTTAGTGGATTCTAGGGTTGCTGGTTATGCATATTAAGTTGCTGTTCTGTCATATCAGCTTGCGTAAAGTCTATCTTTTGAGTTGGGTTTGGGTTGAAAGTCTCTGTGATCATTGAGGAGACATTATACTATATTGCAGCATGGTTAGACTTTCTTATTCTATGTATTTGGCAGGCGAATCTCTAATTATTGTAAGTTGAACAGTAGTACTGTCAGCAATCTTACTTCTTCTCTGTTATTTCATTGTAATACCCACTGGATAAGTGGAAGAGGCTGGCTTGCCGCCTATTTACTTTGATTTGCATTGTAATATTTTACATCTCCGCCCTATGGTAGCTCCATTCCCACTCCGGGTTTGAAAGCACATTCTGGGTGTTGAGTTTACTTTCAGCATAATAGAAGTTAGGGATCCTCTAATCATATGCTCGTCGTCATCCGGTGCATTCTTGGTTAGAGTTCTTTATTTAGCTTTGCTTTGAGATCCTCTGACCATATGCTCGTCGTCATCCAACGCATTCTTGGTTAGAGTTGAATTCCGCATCGTTTTGGTTTAAGTGCTAGCTTCACCGGATGTGTGTTGCATTAATATCATTATTGAAAAATTGAAAAAATTGGTTGAATATTTCAAACAATGGTACAACCAACAAAATATTACCAGTTAATTTATAAACTTAACACCAAAAAAACTTTGAAAATGTTTGCAAAAATATTTACCCTGGAAATTGTCTTTAATTGATCAACTGCAAATTACCAAGAAAACACAATTAAATTCTCTACAAAATTAGCTCCAACACAGTCCTTGGATGGAAGTGTCAACAATCACCATAGGAAACATCTTTCAGTTTCGAAAGTGATATTCTTCATTGAGGATTTTATCCCCACAAAGTTTTGTAAGTAGCAACAAAGTTACTTCTTTCTCCAAAATTCCTCTATGTTGGAAAATGTGCCCAAAATTTCCTTTCCCCATTTCTAGCCATAACTCCCATCTTAATTCTTGAAATTCTCTTGTTTTGTCCCTTTTAATTTAAACTTGATGTCACTTTTTATTTTCCAACATTAAAATATTTAATTCACTCTTTTAAAAAAGCACGTTATGTCTCCCATTTAATATTATTTTAATAAATGCTGACTTAAATATCTATGTTACCGGTTTGTTCGGCTTAGGCACAAGGTCTGGCCCGGGTTTGGGTTCGGTTCCCTATGGGTCTAGACAGGGTCTAGCACTGCCATTAGACCTGTCGAATGCAAGCGGACCTACATCGTATTTCTAAGGTTTTTTTATTTTTTTGACATAAAAATATTAAATAAAGACCCTAAACCCCAAAATTATATGTCCATCATGAAGGTTTGTGTGGCTTTGAAGGTCTTAATCTGGGTCTTATTGAGAATGCAAAATGATGTATGCCTTGAAGGTGTGTGTGGTTTTGGAGGTCTTAATTTGGAGGAGAATATAAAAGGTGATCATTTAAGGCTGGTGTACCATATTGACAAGGTTGGTGCCTCTTATCAAAGAGATTGGTGTCTCTTGTTGAGTTGGTGCTCAGTTGTGGGGATTGGTGTCTTTAGTGGGTTGGTGCCTACATATTCTACAAGTGGGGATTGGTGCCTTTGATGGGTTGGTGCTCACAAATTGTGTAAGAGGGGATGGGTGTCTCCTTTAGATTAGTGCCTACAAAGATTGTAAGAAGTTTCATAATAAGTAATATTTTTTCTCCCGTAAGGGTTTCCAGGTAAATTGTGTGTTCCTCTTGTGTTGCATAACTATTAGATCTTATGTGAATGATATTGTGCAATTGATATCATTGTGGTTGTTAAATTGAAAAAGCAAAAAGATTGTATTATACTGATTCACCGTCCACCCCTCTCCCCCCCTCCCGCTTAGTATAACTGTGTGCTCATTAATTTGAGTTTCTTTTTGGAACAAAAATATTTGAATGATTGCCAACAAAAAAGGGTAAGCAAGTTGCACGCTTATGATTTTCAAACGAAGCACATGAAGGGCAAAAGGAATGTGGTGGCTGATGCACTTTCTAGAAAGCCCACTTTATGTTCATTATCTGCCCCTTTTGCTGATTGGAAGGTTTCCTTTATAGCTAAGTATGCCAAGAATAAATTTGCTATTGATATCCTTGATGAAGTGGTGAAAGATGACATGTATGTTGTGAAGGAAGGATTGATCCTCTATAAGAACAAAATCTTCTTGGTGTCTAAATCTAAGATTAAGGGGGAGATTTTGAAAGACTTCCATGACACTCCAACAATAGGATATCAAGGATACTATAAGATATATAGGTAGATTTGTGAAAGTTTTGTTTGGAAGGGTTTTAAGGAGGATGTACAAAGTATGTTACAAAATGCATGGCTTGTCAACAAAACAAGGGAGGACAAACTTGTCTAGTAGGCCTACTTCAACCGTTACCAATTTTTGAGCAGACCTGAGAGAGCATATGTTGTACCCAAACCAAATTTTTTGCTTCATTAAGGCATTTTGCTTAAAAGAGTCTAAACTTTGCTAAAATGATGTCAAATACAGTTTTTGGGCAATATCAAGCATGGAGTTTTGTCAATGTTGTGTTAATCAAAGGCAGTATCCGTTGATCAAAACCTGGATCAGGGACTCAAAATGAGGCATTTCATGATGGAGGAGCATTTCACGACGTGTTTATACCTTTGCATGGTCATTTCAGTGGCCAAGACAAAGATTTCAGTGGTCAATTTATGAGGATTTCTTAGGCAAAAGCAAAACTGCGCTCCTGTAGCTCAGATTTTGTGGCATGTGCTCATAAACGCAGTCAATCTCTTCAGAATTAGTCCGGTTATTCGTCAAGCTATCCTGCGAGGTTATCCGAGGTCTATAGCTCTGGTAACTGACGTCAAAAGTTGAAGTTCAAGAGATTGAAGATTGCAAAAGGTTGTTAGTTCTCAACTTTTGCGCCCCTGTAGCTCTGGCGCGCCCTTCTTAAAGAAGGTTTAGTTTCTGGCATTCCTGCTTGTTGATGCATTTAATTTCTTCAGGACTAGTTTGGCTATCCGATGAGCTATCGAATGTAGACATCCGAGACCCAGAGCTCCAACAATCAAGATGAGAAGATTAGGTTACGATGAAACTTCACGTCATAGCAATTTCTCCAATAGCAAAATTGCGCCCCTGTAGCTTAGGGGCGCCCTCCAAAATGACCCCTAAGATGAATGAGATTGCAAATGAGGTCTTCCTGACATCTGTACTACTCTAGTCCGGCTTCGCAACGTACTAGTCAGCCTGTTAATTTGATATTCTGAGAAATCGTGGCATAGATTCCACCAGGCGTGTAAATCAGCAGGTGGAGAAACATGAAACATACACTGTAGCCTCTATAGGCCAGGGGTGCCCAGCCTTTAGGCCTGTCAGATGGTGTTATTTGCTTTCAAAGTCTTCACGAGACTTGTGCATAATTACTTCAGCTATCCAATGAGCCCAGTCGTCAGCCTTTGGGATTTGGCAAACGCTCGTACGTGCGAGGTCTTTGAAAAATACTGAAAAACGAAGACAGCTTGAAAAATGGCTAAGTCTGGTTGTATATTTCATCTTGGGAAAGGCGCCCTTCTCTTTGAGGTCTTAGAAGTAGTTTTCTTGTTTTGTCACCTCCAAAGACATCTCTTGTAGGTCCTTTTAGCTATGCGTCGAGACAGACGGTGCACAAATCAGGTTACCCCAGCTCCCGATATTAGAGGTCAAAGAAGGGCATTTGGTTGAGAGTTGTACTTATGTCAAAATGGTGTTTGAGCCTTTTCAGGCCAGGGGCGCCCTTGCTTTTGGGGTCCTAAATACAGCTTTCAGGTGCCTTACGTATATTCGTCAGATGTGGAATACCTCTAGTCATGCAATGATCCTATCATCCATTCAGCAGGGTTCACCGTTCATTGTTTGCAGCAGTTTGAAGCATCAAATCACAATATGGAGAAATGGGTAAGTCTGATGTCGTAAAATCAATTTAATCAAAGGCGCCTAATTCTTTGAGGTGTTAAATGTTGATTTTAGCAGTGATGACTCCCAACAGACATTTCTTCCTTGCTCTGTAGGCTTCACAATGAATACTCCTGCTTAGTCTTGGCATCACCCGGTCACCCGGAAATCAGTGTTGAATATGGTCAACTGTAACTTTGTAGTCAGCTACAAAGTCGGGAGTTAGCGAAAAACGACATATCTTGAGCAAATGGACGCCTATGAGGTCAAATGAGGACTTTTCGAGATTAGTGAAGTCTGCCGGACGAGTCCAAATGCTTTACGTGGTTTGTCAACTGAATAAAATAATATTAAATTTTCAAATTGCATGCCAGCATGAAAGGTGGCGATTTTGTCCAGTAAGCTATTTTTGGCGCCCCTTTATGCTGTAAGATTAAATTTGCATGTGGTTGACAACTGAACATTTTATTATAATTTTGTAATTCGGACTCTGAGTTAGTAGCAGTTCAACTAGAGGGGGTCCAATCAAAACAATTCTTTTCAAAGTCTGGGTTCTATTCTTACAATCATGCTCTTATGGTGCGATTTTGCTCTATTTATTCAAGCATGGAGTCATATTTCAGTCACACAGCTTGAGCAAATTCGTAATTCTTCACAGCAAAGGCGAATTTCTCATCAACAATCATTGGGAAGACATGAAAACACTTTCTTTACAGGTACAAGTCAAAATTATCAACAAATTTCAAGACTAGAGTGGCGATTTTGGCAGAAGAAAACATCAAAGAATGTTTTTCTTCTTCTCAAACTCTTCCATTTTCTTGTCTTAAATTCTCTCGCATGTTTGAAGAACTGGCGAATTTTGGCAAAACAAATCTTTTGGGTTTATTGAGCATAGTTTCCTCGAGAAAACCCATGTGCCAAAATTTTGCAGGAAAATTTACTCTAGAGCATCACTTCTCGAGGCTCTAATTTTCTCAACTAAAAATTCCTTGCATGGTCGAGTAGAAGTCAGATTTTCGCATTTTTGATGTTATGGGTTGTCTTACAATCTTTTTTTGGACAAAACCCATATCTCAGATTTTTTGCCGAAAATAACCCTTCAATAGGCTATTTTTAGCCTCAACAGGGTATTTTTAGCTTTCCAGAAATCTTGTTAGAATGTAGCCATGTTCACAGTCAACAGGCGAGTTTTTCAGAGTGCAGTACATGCAGACTGAATTCAAGACCAAATCGGTCTTAATTCGTGATTTCATCAGGAAAGTTAAGACCGACTTGTATCAAGTGCATTCAAAGGGTTGACAGGCGTAGTCACTCAAGTCCATATGGTTGCATGCCTCGTATAGCTGATTGTCTTCCAAGATTGGTTTAGAGGGTTGATACCATTGGAATTCTTCATATGCAGCAAGTTCATTTGCATTTCTCATAACCAGGGTGTGCGCAGTCAAACTTCACAGTTTCGTCATGCAACATTCTTTCATTAAGGAAAAGCGTTAGAGACATCACGCTGCAGAAGAGATAATGGCCATCACTTCAATTACAGAGCCGCCAAAGTTACCAGTCTGTGAAATGCTAATTTGAGTGTGCAAAGATTGCCAAGATTGCTTGAGTTGCTGACAAGTAGTGAATTGTGACGACCTTTAGATGCTGATGCAGTTAACAATCTCGTTGAGGGATTGGCTGCTCGAGATCACAGCCAGTAGACTTCAGTTCCCACCTCTCAAAATAGACATTACACACAGGAGTTAAACTTGGTGTTACATTTTCAAGTTAACTTGCTGTCTCATCTCATGCATGTCTATTCTGGGATTATCTATGTTCACTTGGAGTTACATTTTGGGTTTTCGTTAACTGATAATAAGGATGTGCATGCTTGCTCATTGTCCACTTAGATTAATTGTACCGATTAACTGATGGTAGCTTTCTAGTTAACTTTATAGATTACTTTATTAGGGTTTAGCAATAAATCTTGCATGCATTGCAAGACTGTAGTTGACTCAAGGTGATTTTAGGGTTCCCTACACCTTTCGATGTCTATAAATAAGAGCTTTTAGCTCATTTGTAAATAACTTTTGCACGAGAGAGAAATATATGTTGTGCCTACCTTGCCTTCAATATTGCTCGTTCTGTATTTGTTCATGAGTATTTACTATTATGATGAATTGTTATGCCACTTGGGTTTCATGCAATTATGATGGTGAATTCTTGCCTTAGTTAGATATAGTAGCTAGTTTGATGGTCGATTGTATGCATGTCTCGCCTATGCAATTTATTGTCCTAGTTGGCTAACTTTCATGTTTTGTGTTCAATAAACTTGTTTAGATTGAGCTGATAGATGTGCCACCTTGCCTTCAAGTTGAGAATCTGTACTTGTTTATCGTGTGATGTGTGTGAATAATAAGCCTATTCAAACAAGTAGATAGTTGTGCCACCTTGCCTTCACATTGTGAGTCTGTACCCGGTTTATCATCAGATAATCATTCCCGCTCCGTTTCCTCATGCTCTGAATTCTTGAGGGGATTGGATAGTTTAAGTTACTTAGTTTTGTGTGTTGTAGTTAAGTCTTGCGAAACTAGAAAATACTTAGTTGCAACGTATAGAGTTTTCGTGAAAGCCTTGTACCTCTTACAGCTAAGACAAAAAGATAGGATATAGTTTAGTTTAGTTCCCTTTTCAAGCACTTTTGTCAAGCACAACGAGGGAGCTTCCCTTGCTAATTTGAAGAGCACTCATTGCGTAGTGTGCATAGCTATCCGTACCAACTTGCACTCTAGAGGTGTTAGTTGTTACGCCAACAGCATATACATGGACTTCATTACAAGTTTACCCAAGGTACAAGGTAGTGATTGTATTTATGTTGTGGTTGATAGATTGACAAAGTATGCATATTTTATTGCTATTGCTTCAAATTCAAGGCACCACAAGTTGTAGACACATTCTTCAAGAAGATATTTAGATTACTTGGCTTGCCCAAGAACATTGTTAGTGACAGGGACATCAGATTTCTTAGTTCCTTTTGGCAATAATTGTATCGCAACTCACACCAAGCACCAACTACCATCCCCAAATTGATGGAAAAACATAAATAGTAAATAAGTGGATTGAGTGGTACCTAAGAAACTATGTTTCGGATTAGTAGATTGCATGGATCAAGTGATTGCATCTGGGTGAATATTACTATGATACATCACTCCAAATATCCGTTGGAATGACACCTTATAGGGCTCTATATGGATATGATGCATTGTCCTTCATTGATCTATTATTTTCAAATGATAGAGTACTAGCAATAAGTGACTTGACGACATACAATCAAGAGATATTGAGGGCACTAAAGAATAATTTCTAGTAGACACAAAATCAACACAACTTATGCAGATCGAAAAAGAAAGAAAGGTATTTTGAGGTGGGAGACTTGGTTTTCTTGAGATTGCAGCCATATAAGCAAACTTCAATTAAGAAGAGAGGAGTTGAAAAGCATAGACCCTAATACTATGGGACATACAAAATTGTGAAGAGGATTGGTGAAGTGGCCTATGATTTGGAATTCCCATAGAACAACAAGACTCATAATGTTTTCCTTGTGTCTTGTTTGAAGAAATGTGATGTCCCCAATTTTCATACGCCTAAGAAAAGCATTTGATTAATTAATTAAATATTGAAATTGTCTTTATTATTATGACTTTATAAAGTTATTAATAAATATTATATTCCGTATAAAGTCTTTAATGGAATTTAATTCAGTTGAATTAACTGAACATTGGCAGAAATACAATGGCCTTGGGTGGCTAGCATAATCATCACGGAGAAGGAATATTGTTTGGTTTTGGATCTTTGGGAAACTGAGAACAAAAACTCTCAGGAACAACCATTGAAGGACGAAACCCTTGATGTGGTTTCTATATTGGAGAATCGAGTTGAAGAATATAGTTGAAGAATAGAAGTGGTCAAATTTGTTAGTGCAGGGACATTCAAACTCTCTAATATTAGGCTTATGTCTTTCGGGAGTAATATTTTCTGAGGTTGCTATTGTATCTTTTTATTGTTGGTATTGTTTGGGCACTTGAATCGGCGGATTCTCTATATGACCTTGACAATATTAGAGATGGTGCGATCATTGTTGAAGTGTTATCGAAAAGAATATTATCATATGCAGAATCGTAAGTATTCATTGTCATTTCCCCGTCTCTACTCCTATCGACTTGATAATCTCTGTGGGCGATTCAAAGGCATCATTAAGCATTCGTGGGATTAACTTGCACTGCAGAAAGAGTTTCTCAATAGTATATTTGCCACAAGAACTATTAGGAGTGTTGGATTTATTTCATGTATGTTGATCGAGGCTACCTATTGGCGTTGGATTTTAATCGCAACAACAGGAGAAGACAGGAGACCCGATATCGGGTACTAACATACTCATCATTGGCGTAATAAAGATCATTTATGGTTGATTGATAGAGCTGTTTGGGAGGATTCAAAACTATTTCTAATTGCATGTGACAACATACACTCAAAAGCATGGGAGTAATTGGGAGAGAGACCCGATAACAGGAATATTGGTTTTAATTCCATATTTCATTATCACTGTTCCAATTGTCTATTGTTGGCGCTGGCATATGTATTCACTACTCCTACATGTTTGATGAATCTATCATTCGTGTTGGATTTGTATGTATTGTCTTCTATTCTAGCTGGATATTTGAGGACCACAGACTTGGGAAGGGATCAGGCATTGGTAACTATTGTTGGCGTTGACAATCATAATCCAGAAATACATATCCATTACTCCTGTATGCGGAATGAGGCTTTTGTAGATGTTGGACTTGTATTGTCTTGCTTTTGTTTGGCGACATGATTATAAGCCTATAGGGAGGTGCCTGGTAGTGAGCCTCTTGCATCATTGCATCCATCAAATCATTGCATACTTGAGATGATCATCATATGTTGTCTGACGGGTCTTAGAAGACATAACCGATCCTATTCATAACTCAGGAAGTGTCAACAGGGAACACTATTCGAGAGCTTGGTATTATCTTCCACATCATATTATACAGTATTGTGCTAAAGATTCACAAGGAACCACGTCAGTAGATGCCAACATTTGACCAGTCGCCTCTGTCCCAACATTGTATGAAGTTCAGTACCAGGTTAGAAAGATTATTTTCAAGATTTGATTCTAGTCATTGAATTGATTAAGAGAGCTCTGTATGCATTTTTTCTAGTTAATATATGCCTGGTTATATTGATCTCTGAATAATATTGTGGACTGTTTTTCCTAATAAGAGCTTTACATCTGCTTATTCTATTGGTATGAGATATGCACTTATTGATCACAAGTCTACAATATATATTGATATTGGTTGAGTTGCTGTGGATCTTCAATTGCAAATAATTGTTCATTTATTATGCATATCCAAAGATAAACCATTTTAGATTAATGCAAATTAGTTTGACAAATAACATTGTCAAACTTGGGAAATCGATAATAATCTTGGTCTTAGAGGACAGGGTTATTACAAGAAAGTCCTTGGTTAGCATATCATGTCCTCAAAGGAGTTTCCACCCTTAGTTGACGAAGGTAAGTTGATATTGAACCCAAAAGAAGTGATGGATACCTGCATGAAAAACCTAAGGATCAAGAGCATCACATAGTATCTAATTAGGTGGAAAAGCCTACCAATTGAAGACACCACATGGGAAGGGCTTGAGATTCTTGAGCATCCCAATTTGCATTGCTTGAGGACAAGCAATCATAGGGAGGGAGGACTTGTCATGTCGCCTTTGAAAATTGAAGGTTGGGAGTCAAAGATGTTGCCAAATGCATGCCAAGATCAGGGGTCGAGGATGTTGCCCAACACATGCCTAGGAGGGGATTGGGGGTGCTACCTGATGCCTACCAAGCTTGCAAGGACGGTGGGAGAGTTTGTAGGTAAGGCTACCATGTGTAACAACATAAGTGTGTGGAATGGCAGACGAAACAGTAGCTGTGGAACGGGAGAGTTTGGAAGGCCCTCAAGGCTGACCTAGGATAGCATGTGGAATTTAAATTTGGGTCTTGGCACCATTTGGGTCCTAGCCTATTGAGTTTAATCTTTTGAAGGATTGCATAGAAGTTAGGAAATATTTCAAATGTAAGCATAATGTTATGTATTTTTGGGAACTTTATGTTCAATCTTTTGTGAATGAAAACCCATAGGAGTCTATGATTAGTGGATGAAACCCCATTGGTCGCTAGAATCAAAAGATGAAAATCCTTTGGTTCTTGGGGAGCATTCTCACTCAGGGAGTGCAATGGAGCATCAAGGAATTGTAAGGAAGTCTAGAGTGAACATTGCCATTTAGATTTGTGGTGGTTCTTGTTGCTACTGTATTGATTGTTATATCAGTGCATTGACATTAATATAGTCTGTTACTGGAGTTTGTTTCATTTGTGCAAGTCTACTATTTGCAAATTCATTGGTCGATATACTAATTCCATGTATGTTATTTGAGTACAATCAAATTGCTGCTGTTTAGATATTGTTTTTTTGTTATAAGTCGGCTATTTTCTTTAGAAATTTGAAAAGGCACATGATAGTTTACCTTATGGTACCATAGAGTTTACCTTGTTGTACCATGAAACGCTATTTGTTTGGATTTAAGGCCAACTGTGTGGATCTACATCATTCCATGGACTGGACAAGGGCCTTTAAGTGAGTTTCTTGGTATTATGGATTGACCAGTCGTCGATGAATGCTTTGGAGTTCCCCACAAACATCTTGTTAAAGGTGTGGAGGATTATTCTCTGGAAAGTAGCTGAGGCATGGCATAGTCAAAAGGCATCTGATTATATGCATAAACTTGATCTTCTACAACTTATCTTCCTCCGCTTTATTTATTTGATTATACCCAAAGAAGCCATCTATAAAAGAGTAGATTTCATGGCCCATGACTTCCTTGAGAATCGAATTAGTGAAGGGAATCGAAAATGGGTCTTTGATAGTAATTGCTTTGAGACTTTTGAAATCTGCACATATCCGTATTTTTTTCGACTCCTTTTTAAGTGATATAACAATTGGGGATACCCAATCTTTGATTTGTACCTTGAAGGTTATTCCTGCATCTAACATTTTTTGTATTTCTTCCTAAACTTTCCATGCATAATTGTTGTTTGTGTTATATCTTTTTTTTGTACAAGTTGCAGTTTTGGTACCAAGGGAATTCTGTGCACACAAAGTTTTGGTGGTATTCCTTTTTAGTCTTTATATGTCCATGCAAAAGTTTGTTTATATTCGAAAAGGATTTAAATGCAGCAACCTCAAGTAGAGGATCCCAATCATTGCCTAGTATAATTACCTTAGAACTACCTTTTTTTCATAGATTTAGTTTTCTTTGTTGTTGGTTCCTCATATTTTTTTTACCTTGTCTCGTTCAAAGTTATGTGTCAATGTGTCATCCAGTTTGGTGACTCCTTCCTTGTACTCTTTGTACTTTGGGGGGAATGTATGGCTTGTTGATCGACATTTTTCTTCCTCTTTTGCAATTTCTCCAATTTGTATCATATTAAAATCTTGTTGAAACAATCTATAATTTTATAGTTGCCAATGAAAAAGCTCGCTTAAGGAGCTAGTTTCATCTTTTGAACAATATTACAGGTCAAGTAGTCCATCATTCGGCTCCAGGGGACCTCTCTATTCTTCAGCCCATGTCTCCCCTCCATCTGACTCTGAATTGGAGGGAGCGACTTCCTCGCTCATTGCCTGATTTCTCAGGTCCATGATTCATTTTCTTCCTTTATTTTCTATTGACATGGTATTCTTCTTCCAATTATTATCAACCTTGCGTGCTACCAACCATTCTCTAACCAATAGTGCATCATAATATTTTTTCTCCAAAGGGATGACTACAAAGTTCAACAAGAATTGTTGAGTTCTGATTGTTACTGATGAGCACGCTTATACCGAGAGGGAGAGGGGTCGGGGGGGTGGGGGGGGGGCGGATCAGTATAAGACAATCTTTTACTTTTTTCAAAACTTAACAACCATATCAATATTAATCACACAAGATCTAACAATTATAGCAATATTGTCTTCACAAAGATCTGATTATAAATGCAGTTTTTTTCACACCTTTCCTTGTGGATGATCTAACGATTATCACACAAGTGCTCTCCTTCACAACTTGGTTGTAGATGATTGTAATGTCCCCAATTTCCAAGTAGTCACGGAGTCAATTTAATTAATTAAATATTAAATTGTCTTGAAATAATATTCTAGACATTTATATTTAATTAATTAATTAATTGCTAAAGTGACTTTAATAAATGTGGTGTTCAAATATTTAATAAAGTCACTTTTCAAATACAAAATATTTAATAAGGTAGTGAAGTGTAAAAGGGGAAAAAGGAAATGAATTAATCATCTAGTGAAATTATCTTGGGAAGAAATTTGAGAGATTGGCTGCAAGAAGCTTGAGGATGAAAACCTTTAAGTTTCAGAGTGGATTTGGATGGAAACCCAACTCTATCAATGGGCGGATTCACTCTAGATTCACATTATGTTTTAGTGATCGATTGATCAGTTGTGGAAATTTGTGTAGTCTTTAAAAAGACAAATTTCAAGGTCACACAGATATTATAGAGGGAAATAATGGAGCAATGAAAGAAATAACATTGAGTTTCAAGTGCATTTTGCAATATGCAATTTTTATCTCCTGAAATTTTTTGGTATTGAATATATTAAAGGTTAAAGAGGTATCGCTTGCATGAATACTTCCATACCATACCAAGGATCTTATAGAGGATCCATACATTTTTAAGGGATCACAAACTCTCAAACTACCGAGAAAAGACTTTATTAGTCTCAAGGGATTCGCAGTGAATAGGTCAGTCGTGTTGCCACCCTTTTGAATAAACAATCATCATTTATGAGCACGTCAATTCCTATCCTAGACTCAAATGCGATATGGTAATGCTGCCACGCCACCTTCAGGGAGCATGCTAAGTGATATAAGATAAGACTCATTCCAAATCGCATCCTTTTATAATTTGGAAAGGCCAATAAAGACTAGTTTTACATTAGCATTCATCTTCATTGTATTTTATGTGGAATATAGGAGACTCTTATTGTTCGCTGAACTGGCAAGGAAAGAAAATCGTAGTAGTCTCCTCTATCTTGAATGGCCATACGACCAAATTTAAGATTATTCTCTTGCGTGGGAATTGTAGCAGCTTCATGGAGTGAGAAATGGTGATATTCAGGTGTATATTGGGGAACCAAAGTTATTCAATGCAAAAGTTGAAGATTGGTGTTGCCTTCATATTGCTGAATGGTCTTCAAAGGAGCTGAAGAATAAAGGTTAGCAAGCCTTAATTTCTATTTTTGTAATTCAAAGTAATATTAGTTTCCTCATCAGTTATGTTGATTTGCAGAATGAATGAAGTGTAATGAATTAAATATTTACCAATTCCTACAATTTGAAACAATTTTAGCTGGAAAAATTGCTTGTATTAACAAAGGAAAAGATTACAATATATAGAGGAGGTAAATTACTGTAGACATTTAAGATGTCTAACTACCTCAACTACTAACTATTGTAGAAATAGTATATTATTGACCACTAACAATAGAGAAATATTATTGTAACACCCTCCCTTAATGGTCAATCATCTAACTAGCCTACATAAAACAATCTGCAGGGCTTTTGGTCACAAATTCTTCAAAACACTTTGTTGCTGCTGAGACCCTCCCTGGATTTGCGGAATGTTAATGACCAAGAGTACAAAAAACCGTCCAAAAAAAAACAGAGAAGGCTACCCCCTTCTTCGCATAATGCTTCTGATGTCGGGTAACAAAGTTGTCCCTCCCTGAAACCAGAGACACTAAGAACAACTACCACGATCTTGAGGATAAATTGGCAAACTGTCGAAACATTTGCAGATGAGCATGACGCCCCAAAACAGACTGCAAGACGACAGATATGCAGATGTTCGCTCCAGCATTGCTAGGTGCGAGCAAAAAATTGACTGCAACAAACCATGATTTTTGAGGAAAAAATTGCCAAACCCAAGATTACAAATCATCATTTTTTTTTTCGGAAAAAACAGTAAAAACCAAATAACAGAGAGCCCTCCTGAACAACAAAAACCCTGACTAGGGTATACAAGAAAAACTCTTAATTTTTGAGGAGAAAATTATAAACCCTCTCAGAATAATTTTTTTAGGAAAAAATTACAAAACCTCAACAAGTAATTTTGAGGAAAATTACAAACCCAAAATTTTTGAGGAAAAATTAAAACCAAAATATTTTTTGGAACAAATTATTAAAAACCCAAAATATTTTTTTTTTTCAAAGGGACAAAAATATTAAAAAACCCAAAACCAAAACATTCCAATCGGCCAAACAAAAAGGCATATTGCGTGCCCTAGCCGTGTTGTTGTAGGGAGATGAAGACATCGAACAAGGCAAGAACAAGGCACCCAAAAAATTTGGATGACAACCCAAAAAATTGCACAAAAAACCCACAAAGAATATGTAGGTAGAATTTCAGGCCAAAAAAAAATAGAGGTTTTTTGAAAAGAAACCTTAGTCGGCTTAACAGTGTCAAATCTGGAAAAGTTGTAGAGGTTGTGGCCTCAGATCGTGCCAAAGACAAGTGCTCCAAAAAGCAACACGAGCTCCAGACTGTGCAAAACCGAGCTTTTGCAGGAAGAAGCCACAATTTTGGAAGGGTTGTCTCGTATGAGCAGACACGGGCTTAGAAACTCGTCGCAGGAGGTCGCGCAGCCATAAAACAGAGACATGCGAAAACGTGCAGACGACGTGAGCAGGGAATAACACCGTCGAAACTTCACAAACTAGAGGCTTCACACACGAAAAACAACCCAACGCCAGAAGACAAATCGCGGCCAAGGAAATCATGAAAAACATATCCAAACTACGTTAAAAATCGTGACCAGAGAAACAAAAAAAAAGGCGAGTTGGAAGACCTTTAGAAATCATGTTCAGGAGGGTGTCAAAATCGTGGCTCTAGGCTAAGGAAAAAGAACACGTGCAAGTTCTAGGGAAAACATGAGCAGAGACCACAAAAATTTGAATGTAAGAAAACTTGTGATTTTTTTATGCCAAAAAACCCTTGATTTCATGAAGAATCGAACCCGTGATTTTTAAGAGTTAAAAAACTCACGAAAAACAGGAAAACAACGATCTTCAAACTTAAAAAAATCTCACGTGATGAATCACGAATTACAAATTTAAAAATACCCTCCCAAAATCCTGGGCCCTCCCTTGAGGGAGTCAAACCCAAACCAACTTTGATACCATGAAACAATTTTAGCTGGGAAAATTGCTTGTATTAACAAAGGAAAAGATTACAATATATAGAGGAGGTAAATTACTGTAGACATTTAAGATGTCTAACTACCTCAACTACTAACTACTGTAGAAATAGTATATTTGTCATGTCCCCATCCTAGTCGACCGGTGACGAGGTTAGCCTATCATTTGATCTCAGGTAGTGTTCGAGGATCCATTTTGGCAGTTGCTCGGTGTTGGTTAGCTCCAGTTTGCGTAAAGGTTTGGGCCTTCGCAGAATCTTCCAAGAGTCTTTTCAGAGAACTTTCTATTTTTAGAAAGTTAGGTCAGGCGGAAGCTGCTATTTCGGGCAGGGCACCTGGTGCACTTTATCAGCTCAGATTCGACCCAGTTCAGCAGATGGTTGATTGGACGGAGAAATAAGGAGTAATTAATGGGTTATTAAATATTTAATAATTTGACTTTATTATAAAGTCACTTTATTGAAATATTAAAATATTTAATTAATTGGCTCAATTATAAAGTATTTAATTATACTTTATAATATATTATTATAATGTGACTTAATGAGTATTTAATGCTCATTAAAAGTGGACGCCAATTATTTAATCATTTTTCCTAAGTTCAAAAGTGAAAATTAAATCATTTATTTAAATGATTATTTTAATGAAGAATTAGGTCGAACTTTTCAAGAGAGAATATATTACTCTTCACAGGCAAAATCGAACTATCTTGTTTATTATTCAATTTTGTCTTCTGAGCATCTGAGCTTTGGAGTTTGCAAACCCTAGGGTTTCTGGCAAACATCGTTTCTGGAGAACGTAACCTCTTCAGAGATCAGGCATACTGAGGCTGTGAGATACCAGCTGAAGATTGCACTTGGTGATTTCATCCAGAAGTCACAGATTGAGCATAATCATTGAATCAGACAGAGATTCATCAGTATTCAGCAGAGATATTTACTTCCTTTCAGAGGCGACTTCATCCATCACCACTCATCAGTGTTTTGGCACGAGTTTCAAGGAATCCGTACTGTCATTATTACTGCTGTACAGGCCGTACCAGCAGGAGCCGTACATATTCATTCCCAGAGGAACGCCTCCCCTTCTCAGCTTCTGGCTTGGGGTTATTGGGCGCTTTGGTCAACTGAGATTGTGCGTTGGTCTTGGAGCTCAGAGGAATCTTCATTCATTCTGGCCGTACATTCTTTAATCAGCTGCAGCCGCCATTTTAAATCAGGTTTTTCTCATTTAATAATCTGTATTTCCTTCATACTCTGCAACTGGCTATTGTAAAATTCTTGGAAGTGAAATATAATGCAACGCCTATCATTTATGATCAAAAACTAGGCCTATATTGATTTCTAGAATTTATTTTGAATTTATTTGCATTTATAAGCAAAATCGCATTTTTACATTTTTGTCAAAAAACCTTCAAAATCACAAAAAAAACCAAAAATTGCAAAAACGACAAAAAATCAATTAGGGTTTGAACAGAGAACCACCAGGGTTCTGACAATATTATTGACCATTAACAATAGAGAAATATTATTCTAACAAAATTTTGTGTTTGGATTATATGTTTCATTAGTGAATTATACCCTTATGATTTGAGCAACTAGTTCAAGTGTTACGAAACCCAAAAGTCAGTGAAAGTGAACACATGCAAACTATTTGACGAAATGTCTACCAACTAAAAGGGGCAAAATTGATTTTTTTTTTGCATCAACCTAGTTTGGAATCTTACAGTGGTACTAGAGCCAAAATCTTGCTAGTCTAAGGGGTTATGTACACTAGTGACAAAGCAAAACTATATGTTGTAAGAGAACAAAAGTGTAAACAATTTCAATTTCCGAAACCATATCCAAAAGAGGACACATTTTTAGCTACATTAGCAGCCAGGCAACCATCTAGAGCTGCGCAGGGTAGTGGAAAAATGGTGGGTTTAGGCAGTGAGAGTCCTCAAGATAGGACTAATATAAGAGATCATGACAATGTTCAAAATATATTGAATGATTTAGTCAGAAGGCAACATCAAATGATGCAACAATTCATGCAAACACAACAATTAATAACAGTTATTGACCATATGTCTTAGGACATGAATTCTCTCAGGGTAAATTGAAATGCTACAGGTGAAGGTAGCAATGCAAGTAATGATAGTCCATGAGGAGCCAGTATAGGTGGGTCACATAGACCTTTCCAACCTACATTCGTACCTAGGGAGGAGGAAGAAACCCCACAGGAAGAGAAACATCCATTAGTTGATGAGGTAATGGCAGTTTATGATGAGTATCATGCACTCCCTTATGCCATTAGAAATGAAATAACACACAACCAATACATTAACCAAGACAAGGATAAGAGGAGAACACAATAAGAGACCATGGGGCCCACATAAGGAGTATTAGCATGCCTTGAGTAAACTCACTCTTCCTAATTTTGATGGTAGTGGGAAAAACATGGCATGTGTTTGGATGCATTTTTGACTCTCCAACCCATGTCAGAAGTAGAAGCAATTAAATTTGCAACACTATATTAAGAGGGACTAGCATATGATTGGTGGCATCATGGTTTGGTAACACAAAACCATGCACTAATTCAGTCCTATGATGAGTTTAATAGAAAATTATTTGCTGATTCGATAGGAAGGATGTGGAGATGTATTTCTATGAGTTGGCAATGTTTAGACAACATGGGGATGTTGAAAGTTACATTAATGAATTTCAAAAGGTTGTTGTCGTGGTTCTTGACATGTAAGAGAGGAGAGTAGTAATGCTGTTCATAGAAGGTTTGCATCATAATTTGAGAGGTTTGGTGAAGGATTTCAAACCTAAAACTCTACAGAATACTATTCAAATGGCACTTGATCTTGAAACTACACATTGTAACCAGCAATCCCAAAAGAAAGGTTTCAAGAGCAATTTACCATTTAGGAAGAGCTTTAATCAGCCTAAGACTACACCACCCAGGGTTGGATTCTGTGTCGAGAAATGAGCTGCCTAGGAAGAAATTATATTTCTCTTGTAAGGAACTTTGGGAGCCTGATCATAAGTTCCTTGGGAAAGGCAAAGCTCATTATATAGTGGTCACTTCTGACATTGATGAGGAGGTAGTAAACAGTAGCTCAGAGAGTGGCTAGGATGATTAACAGATATAGCATAATGAGGGAGCTATTGGAGATGTGACACATGGCACTATCGCTACGTTATTAGTGGTCCCTGAGTGCCATCCTTTTAGAGTTAGAGGAATTCTGAAGGGGTAGCGGGTTACTTGTTTAGTTGATAGTGGGGCAACTCATAACTTTATTGATTAGGTTTGGTGGTTAAGAGGGGATTATAGGTTGAGGACTTCTTTGGTTTTAGTGTTATGGTAGTTGATGGATTTAAAATTACTTGCACCAAGAAGATTTCTTAGTTGAGGTTCAAGTTGGGGAATTACACAGTTACAGATGATTTCTATGTGGTTGGGATTGGTGATACAAATGTTTTGGGGGTTCAATGGCTACATTCACTTGGTAGATACAGTCAGGACTTTCAAAAGATGGAGTTGGAGTTCATGGTAGGTGGCAGGTGGTAGAACAGTAGTGCTGAGAGCTTTGGCAAATGGTGCACAAAAGGTGGTGACAACAAAGAGGACGGAGACATTATTCAGGCATGGTGAGGTTGGATGGGCATCTCAATGTTTTGTGTCTTCCAAATCTTCCTTCAGTGATGACATGCATCATCATGTGGACATTCAGCTAATTCTAGATAAACGTAATGTTGTGTTTGGAGATTCATAGAATAATTTTCTTTTATTTAAGATGACCCTCGTTTTTACATTCAATGCACCATAGCTCCTTATTTTCCTTGGTGGCTCCTTTTTCGGCCTTCAATTCTTTCTTCATTCTCATCATACCTTTCTCAGGGCTTGGATAGTTTTAGATTTGTTATCACTACTTTTGTCTAAACTCTCATCTTCTTTCTTCATTTTCCCTTGAGAAGATGTTTTATGCTCACTCTCTATGTCCATTGCTCAATTACAAATATTGGCATATGAGAGTGGCACAACTTTCATCGTTTTCCTTAGTGAAGGAAGTAGCCCTTCAATGAGTCACCTCTTTTTTATCTGTCGGTGGGTTGGTTTCCCAGTTTTACTAGGAGTTCTTTGAGCGTATGATTGTAAACTCATATTTTCATGCTTCCCTTCTTCCTATTGTAGATTTTCGCTACAATCTCATCGTTGTTTGGGAGAAGTTTGCATTCTTCTTCAAATGCTTTTCTTAACAAGTCCCTTGTAGCTTTGGAGGTTATTTCAAGCTCGATGTACCAATCTATTGCTATTCCCCTCAAAGTTGCTAGAAATGCTCTTAACCAATATGATCTATCGTCTTGGCCATTGGCTATATCCAAATTGTTTTTTAAGGTTTACAATGTCGTATAGGATCTTCCCATCCATTACCTATGAATTTTGGGAGTTTCTTTCTCCCCATGTTTGGACTTGTTGGAGGAGTCATCATCCGTCGAACCCGTGGTTCTCAAATTGAAACCCTAATCGTTTTTGTGTTGTTTTTGCAAATTTTCGATTTTTTGTATTTTTGAAGGTTTTTACAGAGAAATATCAAAGCTGCGATTTTTTTAAATAATTGCCAATAAATTCAAAATAAATTCCAAACCAATGAAATACTCTCAAAATTGTTCCCAGATCATAGGCGCATCAACTATTGATCATTTCAGAGCATATACAATATTAAATACGGGATCTGAATGAAATACAACAAATTTATTGAAAAAACCTGATTTCTCTTTACTGGCGGCTGCAGCAATAAAGAATGGTACGGCCAGAATTAATGAGGAATCTTCCAGCTCAAAAATCAATGCAATAATCTCCAGTGATCCAAGGCGCCCTGATGCCAAACACTGAAAACTGAAGAAGAAAGACGTGTCTCCAGAGAAAATAAAGTACGGCCCTTGCTGGTACGGCCAGGTACAGAAAAAGTACGGCTTGCTGCAATAAATGACAAGGTACGGCCTCCAAAGAAAATGCCAGATCTCTGAATGAAGTTCTCTGATGGGGTCGCCTTATCTGTCTGATGATTATCTCTGTGAATCTCTGCTAAAAACAATGAATAAGCTCAGTCTGTGATCCCTGTGTGAAATCACCAAGTGCACGCTTCAGCTGGTATTGCATAGCCTCAGTCTGCCTAATCTCTGAAGAGTTTTCGTTCTCCAGAAACGTTCGTCTGCCAGAAACCCTAAGGTTTGCAAACTCCGATGCTCAGAGCAAAAGACAAATTAGAATAACATTTCATAATGGTTCGATTTGCCTTCCAATGAATAAATATATCCTCTTCATTAAAATTCGACCCAATGCTCTTTTTAATAATCATTTAAATTAAATGATTTAATTCGCCTTAATACTTAGGAGAAATATTCTAATCATTAAATGGCGCCTCTTTTAAATGAATAATAAATATTCATTAAGTCAATGTTTAATACTTTATTATAAAGTATAACAAATACTTTATAACAGGCCAATTAATTAAATAATTAAATATTTCAATAAAGTGACTTTAATATAAAGTCAAATTATTAAATATTCAATAATTCATTAAATACTCCTTATTTCTCCGTCTGATCATCAAACTGCCGAACTGGGTCGATTCTGAGCTGAATGGTTGAACCAGTGCCCTGCCCGAAATAGCAGCTTCCGCCTGACCTAACTTTCTAAAAATAGAAAGTTCCTGAAAATGCTCACTGGAAGATTCTGCGAAGGCCCAACCTGACACAACTGCCAAACTGGAGCTACCAAACACTGAGTAACTGCCCCAGATGATCCTCTGCACACTCCTGTAGCCTACGAGGATCGAAATTATAGGCTAACTCCTCGACAAATAGTGTCAGCCAAACGGGACATGACATCATCTTTCTTCTTTGATGCAACCTTTGTGATTGAAGAGTTTTGATTTGTATGTTTTGGTGCCTCTCTTGCACTCTCAGTCACATAAGAATCCTTTGTTCATCTCGTCTTAGCATTCTGCACACTAAGGTTGCTCTTAGAATCTTTCCTCTGCTCCCTTTGCCTTGGAGTTTTAGGCTTAGGTCCTCCAATTATTGGCTCTTCTATAAGTTGTAATTCTTCAATGTGGTGAATGTTGTTCTTGTATGTTTTTGTTAGTGAGTCTATGGTCTCTCCCCCTCTTCTTCGTCTGTCAGTAATTGTATTGGAGATTTCTTGGCTTTGTTGACGAGATCCATGTACGCTTTATTGAGGAGTGGCAAATGCCTTGCTATTTCCTCCCACTCTACTTTTATGTATTCTCTTGTCATTGAAGTTGTTTTCTCTTCTTGAGTACAATTTTTACTGACGCTTCAACTTTCACTTCGTTCTTGGGATGGACTTGGACTTTTGATTAATAAACCTTTGGTTTCTTCGACTGTTCCCTTCAATCTTCTTCTTCATTCCCTTTGTTCCATTATTTTCAGGGATTTTCTAACTTTTTGTTTTGATGGCTTGTGGTTGCTTTGTAATTTTTTCCCATTCCTATTCAAATGTAATGGCATTAAATTTGGTGAAGTATGTTGTCGATCAGTTGCTTTTTTTGTAGCGTTTGCGTATTTGTTGAAAATGTTATTTTTTGTTCTTTTTTTGTGCAAGGAGTCTTTTGAGACAGTTCAAGAGATGATCTACTTTGTTTACTTGCAAGTTATCCTAAATTGTGTTTTTTGGTATTTGCCTTTTTGCAGCTTCGCTTCATATGTGCTCTTTGACAAATGTCCCACAAATTTACGAGATATTTCGTAAGGTTGTCTTCTCTTTCTTCATAAGATTGCATTGGTTCTTCGGTTGGCTACCCAGTATATGCCATTTCTCCAACCACACTTTGTATTGAACCTGATTTCTCTTAGGCAATGACTCCAAATGGTTATTCTCTATTTCAATATGCTTTGAATATAACTGAGTAAACAAGTTAAGTAAATACTAGAAGTACAAAGAACTTAGATCAATAATTGCATAAAGATATCTCAATATCAAAGTTGCATGGACACGAAAATGGATACAAATACGGATACGGTATCGGATGCGGATACGGCCATTTTTTAAGACCTCCAATATGGATACAGCTGGATACGACATTCATAAAAAACACATACATGTACATTTTCTAAGTTATTAAAGGAGGTTTTCATTACTTTAAAAGAAAATAAGTAAATAAAAATTAAATAATATTAAAATTTAAATATTAATAATTTAGTAAAAAATAAACAATTAAATATATATTAATAAATTTTAATTATATTTATAGATTTTTTAAATTTTAATTTCTAATGTTTAAACAACATAATATAAATATTAAATATAAATATAAAATTATATTCAATTAACTTTTTTAATTCGATAAAAATTAAAACGCCAAAAATAGTAGAGTTGCATTGGAAGAAGACATAGAAAATGGGTCGCTGAAATAGAAAAACATTTCATTTGTCTTCCTCATTTGGTGTAGGTTTTGTTTATACAAAACAAAAATAAAATTGCACGATTGAAGTTTCTTAAGATTAAGTTTAGGAAGATTCATGTCAGATTTTTTGAAAATCAAATCACATAGTATTTGGCACGGCTGAAAAATCAAGATTTTTTGGGCACATGTAAGTCCCCTTCTCGAAAGCATGATCTTTCCAAAGGACTGCTGGCCTATTCCTGAGACCGTGAGGCTAGTCTGGTAAAAATTAGGGTTTCAGATTTTGAAGGATGTACCGCTCAGTTTGAAGAGAGACAAAGTGGAGTTAAGGATGAAGTTGCTCTTCCTAAATTGCAACTAATCAAAGATTCCTTGGAGACCATGAAATCCGAGTACATAGGCTTGATTGAAGTTAGAGATCATGCCGTCGAATCTGCAAAGAAGGCCTTCATTGTTTTCGAAGAAAGGGAGAGTATGGTTGATGAGCTCACTTTGGAGCTTAAATCAACAAAGGACAAGTTGAAAGAAACTCAGTTGGCTCTAAGAAAGGTTGAAGATCAGTTTGCAGATTTCAAACTTTTCAAGGAGCAAGAGGATGCACGAAGAGCTGGAGAAATCAAGCAAGTAATTGATGAGATTGATAGTCTTCAAGAGGAGTTGATCTTGAAGGTTTCACAAGAAAATCAAAGGTTGCATGTGCAGATTTGGAGCAGCAAGATGAAAGGAATGACTTTCAAGTTTATGACAATCCTCTTTTTCAAGAAGGTGATGAGAAAAGTTATGATAATCCTCTCTATGAAGTAGAGAATGAAATGGAGAATGAAACTGATTCTGGTTTCCAGTGCTTGGATGCTTCGATATCACTCCATGAGGATGTGCCACGTATGTTGAGTAGTAATGGATGCATAAGTGGCTTTGAGGATGAAGGTTCTACATGGGAGGTGACGAAGCAAGGTAATTTCAACATCTATGACATCAAGGTGTTGAAGAGACAAGTCTTGGTAGCTGTTGGTAACTTCATCACAGCAGCAACGAGTGAAGATTTCAGACCTACTACTCAGGAGGAATGGGAAAAAGGTGAACTAGACTTTGGTGGTTGCACTCTTGACAATCCATCCCTTGGGTGGAATGATGTTTGGAATCATATTGATCAGTTTTGGGAGCTGAATTTGAAGCCACTCTATGTTTCATACTCTCTTAAGGTGGAAGCTTTCATGGTTAAGCTTCAAGGATTTACTAGATGGGGCATCAGTTTCGTGAGAAGGCACGTGGTTCTCACTAGCACTTGGGAATGTGTAGAGATTTCTTTGCAGTGTGTTGAAAATCACTTTCAGTTGGGTATCCATGCTTGGGATTCTCAACTTGGGTTGTTAGAGTTTATTACTTATGGAAAAGACTCTTGGAGGGATAAGGAACAAATTTCCAGACTTGTTGATGTTGTTCCCTTCATTTCCAGCTACTTGATGGTTCCGTTTGTTCATCAACAAATGGATTGGAGAGAAATTTTGAATATGGGTTGGAAAGATCAACGATCGGTAGTTCTTGGAAGTGACTTTCAGCTCAGACAAGGGCAGATTTTGAGACATGAGTTTGCTGGTTGGAGGCAGACCAGCCACCTTACTTATGGAGTTACTTTCATTCAGGAGAGTTGGTACCTCACTCCTGATCAAAGAAGTGGTAGTTTTCTGATGGAGATGGCTTTAGCGTGTTTTTCAGCCACTTTGGAGGTTTGTGATGCAAACTCTGATGGTTTATCTTCATTATTGGTTCATGACAATGAGCTACCCCATGCTTTGAGTCTATATTTTGAGACTCTTGGGGTTGGAATTGTGAAAAAATTCTTCAGACTTCTTAGTTGTGCCATGATAATTCAGTTGAGGTATAGGGAATTCATGTGGAGTCCTGAGTTTGAATTTGTTGAGCTCTTGCAAAGGATTGCCTTCCTCTTTGCAAGAAGATTTGCAGATGTCACATTTGCAGTCATGGTTCCGTCTGTTACCATGTGGAGGTATGCTGAGTTCGATTTTGACTTGAATAGACTATCTTTCCTATTGCTTAGAATTGTGATTGACAGTAGTATGGTTGATACTGTTAATTCGGGGCATTGTGGACATGAGAGGTTGCATGATTTTGATCCCCCTCCTTTAAGATCTTTCGGTTTGAGTATCATGGATGGTAACACTTTGGGGTTACAAGGAAGGTTAGTGCAGCATAGGCATGATGATTTCACGGTTGTGATCAGAGTGGAGCAGCATCGGCATGGTGGGTCCTTCCTGCGTTTGGTTTGGGAACCAAGGATCATATTTGTTGCGTATGGGTTAGTTTTAAAATTTCTGGAGTTGTGGTGGTATTGCTTGAGGACAAGCAATTTTGGGAAGGGCGGATTGTAATGTCCCCTTCTCGAGCATGATCTTTCCAGTGACCGTTGGCCTATTCCGGAGACCCGTAGGCTAGTCGGAAGGTAAAATTAGGGTTTCCTATTTTGAAGGATGTTTTGGCTCAGAGTTGGTTGTTTCAATAGCGGATTCTTTCTGGGTTTTCAGAGAGCTTCGCAATGGTATATTCTTCTTGGCATTCTGAGCATCTTCAGGAATTTACTATTTTTAGTAAATTCTATTTCGGGCAGTGAACCTGTTGGTCTTGACACAGTTGACCTTCCTCTTCAGTTGACTCAATTGGCTTATTCAGTTCTAGCTTCGGAATGCAGTTTCGGAGAAATAAGCTCATTCTATTTAATAACATTATATTTTAATGTTATTTATCACCTTGGCCTAGTCTATTAACTTAATGTTGTTTTAAAAGGTGGACTTGAAGGGTGGCGCCATCATTAAGTTAATATTGAATTTATTAAAGATGATTTAAAAGCCTTAAGTGGGACGCCATTTCCAAGGTTATAATTTATTAATTAAAAAGTCAAAATTACAGCTTGAAGAAAAGGACGCCATTTGCTCAAGGATTAGGGTTTGAATCTTAAAAGGAGATTAGGGTTTCGAGAAAGGGCAACGGAAGATTATAAAAGGAAGCCTTGGGTTCTCATTTGGGCATCTTTGGTCTATGCTATTGTTATGCTGCCGAAATGGTTGCGGGATTTCTTCGAGGAATGAATGCCTCCTAGTCTGGGCTCGACTTCATGCTTGAGAGATAGCATCTAGTGGAGAATTTAGTATGCTTATGAGTGATTCTCTAGTGAGGTTTGCATTGTTGTTGAGTTGATACTTTGTAGTTGGATTTGCTTATATAGTGTTGTTGCTTGCATATTAGAAGTTCTGGTTTTTGCATTATTTGCTACAGCAGATTCATATTTTCATTCATATGTCAAAAAATACACAAAATATCCTTCTGGGCATTGTTCATATCTCTCTGTCTGGGTAGGGTGAACCTTTGTCTCAAGTTTCAGATTTTATAGATCAACATTTAATTTTTAAAACAAAATCGCCCTTCTAGCTGGCCGTACCATCTGTACTTGCTTGGTTTTTCGTGCATAAATAATCTAAGGTCTTCTGTTGGGGTTTCAGTGTGCTAATTGGGTCGCCATCATTATATGGTCATTTTGCATCTTATTCTGTGAGATTTGAGTGAGTTTTGAGAGTGTTGTGAGTAAATTGGTGAGTTACAGGGCTGCTGTTCGTGCATGTGAAGATCCGGACTGTCAAAATCAGATTATCAGGTTGGCCGTAATATTGCAGTTTCTGAGTTGATCTTCCTTATTCATTGAAAGAATCCTTTAATATTGTTGCAGTTCTATTACTCTTGATTGTAATTGATAGCAAGGCATTGTCTAACATTTGTAAGCTGGCAGTAGTACTGACAGCAGTTATAATCTTGCTTATCAAATTGTAATGTTCATCTTTACAGTCTTCATTTGCTATTACATTTAATTTACCTCCGCCCTATGGTAGCTACTCTCCCATTCTAGGTTAGCAAGCACATTCTGGGTGTTGAGTGTTTCAGCTTTCAGCATTTATCTTTCAAGCATTGTTATTGTAATCACTCCGTCATATGGTCGCCCCTCACTCCGTATTGGATTGGGTAGCACATACTTGACGTCGAGTTCCCTTCAGCATTTAGATTAGAAGACCCTCTGACCATATGCTCGCCATCATCGGCGCCATTCTTGGTTAGAGTTACAGCATAAGCAGTTTGTTTTAGATCCTCTGACCAATGCTCACACCTTGCCCACATCGGGATCCTGGTGTACATTCTGGTTAGAGTTGCTTTCTGCACGTTTTGGTTTATCCTCTAACCTTAACGGGTGCATTGATTGTAATTTGCAATTTGTTAAAATCGAAAAAATTTGGCTCAGAATATTTCATAGGTATCAGAGCCAAGATCCTGCCATCCTGTGCCCATCAGAGTTCACTTGACAGAGAAAACAGATTCTACATCAGAGGTCAGAGTTGAGTTCAGTATTAGCTTTCAGAAGTTTCAAAGATGTTGCATTTTCTAAGGTCTATGGGTTGTGAGAAGTCAGATTCAACTATGGCATCTGAGGAAGGAAAGGTTAGTGATGTCGTAAGGGACTTCATTGAATATGCCAAACAGTTTAAAAGACAATGCGAAGATGAGGCTGCCAAACTCCGTGAGCAATATCAAAACATGCCAGATGATTATAGGTACAATGTTTCATTTGATTCCCATTTGAAGTGTGTGGCATCACTGGAGCCCGAAAAGTCGAAGATGGTGGACCACATTAGGAAAAGGATAAAAAGGGAAACAGAACAAGCTTTGGTTGAAGAATCAAAGAAGGAAGGAGATGAAGTGCCTATTTGTGAATTGCAGCCGACAAATATGCAAGTTGAAGAGAAAAATCAGTCATCTAGCATTGAAGATGGCACAAACAAGGTGCACATATCACATCAAAATGAACGTGAGCTTGATGAAGATACCTTGGCAAGTGAAGAGTTAAGGGTAGAGACTCATAATACGCCCCTTGACTTGCATGTGATAGCAAGTGAAGAAGAGCAAGTTGAAGGAAATACTATTGGTGTCTTTGAATCAGCTTATGACCATTACCAAAGTGATGATGTTGGTAATGATTTCGATGTGTTTGTACCTCCTCTTGTTGAAGATTTAGTGATGGATAGTTTTCCTCTTGTTGCTGTTCAAACTCCTCAAGAGTTTTCACAAGATGAAGTTATGACAAGTGATCAAGAAGACCTTTTTGGCATACATATGACTATTCATGATGAGATCAGAAAAATACCTATAGATGATGGGTTCATTGAAGATATAGATGATAAGGTTTCCCAAACAGCTAGCACTAAAGATTCTTTACTTCATTTTAGTGACAGTGTCAAGGGTGGTTTTGGGTTTGATCTTCAAACCAAGCCATTGAAGGGAGGTATGTATGAAGATATCAGTTTAAGTGAGTTGGGTGGTGACCTATTCAAAGAGTCAACCCTCCAAGAGAAGCACAAAGAGCACTTTCCTTTTGATCAAAACAATCAATCCTCTAGCACTTGGGATCCAGGAGTGAAGGCATTTAGTGATGACAAAGAAATTGTGTGGGATGAGTTTCCCTTTGATCCTGATGAAGTTCAAAATTCTGATTGCTTTGCAAGCTATGAGGGGGCTGCCATAAACTTTGATCATGAAGACAGTGAAGTGGAAGTGGATCTTGAAGATCATATGACTCTTGACGATGGAAAGTTTGATGGAGTTCCTAAACACAAATCCAATTTATCAATGCTTGAAGCTGGTTGTAAGCATTGGATTGAAGAATTTGTGGAGTCTAATTCTCTTTGTGATATTGAGCAATTTCAGCTAGTAGGTGGTGAAGGAAAGGAGTCTTGGAGCAGCTATGAGGGTAGCAAAGATGAAAAACAAAGTTCTGATTTTCAGTTGCAGCCTATCAGCAGTTCACCATCTTTGCATGTGCATGAGTGGAAAGATCATGCTCGAAGGGGACATTACAGCACATGTGGATACGGTATCCAATGTGTATCCACTGTGTATCATACCCATATCTGTATCGGATTTGGGGATACACACTCCTAGGGAGGGGTAGAGGCGTATCCGGCTACTCTGCTCAATATATTTCATTCATATGCTTATACAAAAATAGTTTAGGGAATTTCCAAACATGTAGTCCTCTTTTCCATGTACAATAGCACTATATAAAGTGGTTGATGGTTGTTGAAAACTTCCAACCATCAGCAACTACTAAGAACAGCCACTTACATTTGAGAAATTAATTCTGCTGACTACCAAAGAAGTAAAATAAAACTATTAGGAATATTTGCTAACTAGAAACATGTGCAATGGTAGTTTATAGATGAGGGTTTTTTTGGGCGGATCACTAGAACAAAAAACCATAAGGTTTGGAATGAGAGGATGGTTGTTATGGTCAATGAGAGGAGCACATTTTTTTTCGTTAGAGGATGACAACGATGACGGTGGAAATGGTAATGAACTTGAGGGTCAAATAGCAAGGAGGTTGATGGCATGGTATCAAATGAGAATGCTAATGCTGATAGTAATAACATAGAGGATTCCTAGCAGGGGGTTTCAAAAAAGAAAAGGATGTATTCAAAATAGTGGCGAAAAAAACATCATTTGTCTCTAAGTATGTTTTTTCTTACTTTGTTATTGAATTCCATTTCATCTTTGGCCCTTGTGATGTTGGATGGTTTATTAGCAATACATAAGAGGGGCATTTTATAGTGATGGATTGGTTAAAGAGTTGAAAATTAGTGTGACAACTACTGATGGTATATGCCAAGTTACAATGAAGGTTGATCTTGATGTTTTGATTGTACATAGTTACAATTATGCGCAATTGATGCAAAAGCTTGTCTTGTGGTAGAAGAACAAGAGAAAGTTCTAGTGGATTTGTTGACTAGCACAATTGAATCAAGAAGCAAGTTTCTCAAATGAGGCTAAGATTGTGTTGACTACTATTTCTAGTAGCAGCAAGAAGTTATTCCAGCGCCTTATCCATGGGTTTCAAATTGCATTGGAGCAGTTATTAAGTCTAATCAAGGAGATTTGTCTCCAAATGGTCTAACATTTATGACACCGCATTTTGTAGATGGAGAATTTGATGGTTCAATATCTTTAGCTCTACACTCACAAACGGAAAAGTTGAAGCAAAAACAATTCCTTGGAGGAGCTGCAACCATCATAAGTCTGTCCCGAACAGGCACAACACAAAATCTTATTTAGTGTAGATCTTTTGTGCAGAGATCTTGCTTCCTAAACAAGAGCACGGTGTTGTGAGGTGTGAAATATCAATGTTGTGTGCAAGATTGGAGTGTCATTCCTGTTCGTTAACAGATTTTTCTTCTTAAATAAGTAAATACTAAGACTTTATTGTGCCCAAAAAATAAAGGCAAATGAGTAACAAACAGTTGGGTAAGTTGTTGATTAGCTTCCCTCTAAACCTTAATAAGGTACAACTCCTTATGATTAAAAATTTTATTTTCAGATTTTAAAAATGGGGTATACTTTTAACCAGAAGTAGGAAAGGAAAACTAACAGTTGTGCATATTCATGACATAAATGCGACCATAGTATGAAATATAAAAAGATTGAAACATAAGTGGTAGATAGATAACTTCAAATTTTAAATTTCACCACATCCCAAAAAGAAAATGAATGTCACACAAATAGATACCACATTTACAAAGAAAGGTAATATCCAGATATTTACTCAAATTCATAGATTCTGAAATAAATACCAAAGCATCACATTCAATCTCATATGCACACAGACAGATGAATTCCTTTAGGAACCAACAATTTTTTTTTTCTCCTTCTTTTGATCAAGTCTACTCTTACACTACAATGCAATGGGGATCAAAAATTCAGACCCTTCAAATGTCTTTTAATTACATATTTAAAGCTTTCAAAATGTAACTGTCCAAGAGTCTTGAAAATCGATTCTTTAAAAGAATCATAAAATTAAAGTTTAATACATTTAAAACTTTATAAACTTTAATATCCAAATAAATGCATGGTTATTCTTGAGGTGGTAAGTTTTGTGAGTTTAGGTTCACTTCATCTGTTGGGTTCTGCTGATTGGTCGCTACACATGCTTTGTAGTCTCTGAGTGCTTGAGTGACAACTGGAATCTCAGTGTGCCGAGGAATTGTGACATTCTTGGTTTTGAGTTTCTTGAGAGATTTGTTGCTACGAATGGTGTCGATTTTGATGGTGAGATTAGCTGGAAAATTCTCATACCAAGATATTGCCATATCGATCCTAGCTAGCTTCTTCAAATTCTCTTTATTGAAAGCTTGCTCGCCAGACAACGTATCAACTACCTTTTGAAATCCTTCTTTTAATTCATCAATCATAGCAACACCATTATTGTCGTTCTTCTTAAGTTGACAACTATAGTAATTCCATTATTGGGGAGGAGGATTTGTCAATGACTTTAGGCAATTTGAGAGTAATTCCATTGCCTTTTTCAATTCATCTCTATCCTATTTATCTTTTTCAGTCCTCTCAACTCACATTGTGGTAGTCACTTGGAAATTGTGGACATCACCATCTCTGTTTGGAGGTCCCAAATCTACCTTTGTCATATTGTAGTCAACTACAGTAGGCTAACTAGGTTTTTTCTGTGCAGAGGGATGTACAATCTCTATAAACAAGTGCCCAAAACCACTATCCTTCATTAAACTTGAAGTGATCTTTAATTTCTTATTCTTAGGAGATTTTCGCAATAGTTGACCGACAATGTTATCATCTCGCAAATTGACGGGTATTGTCTTCCTTTTCTTAACCAATGTGTTCTCTAACCATGAGGGAGAGGAGGTAGTACCAATTGCTTGAGATGAAGAGTCTGGTGATGAAAATTGAAGTGCTCTCCTTAAAGTAGGAGTATTTGCTACTGTATAGGAGTGAATTTGCACCCCTTGTGTAAAGTCCCTTTTGCATCCTCTCACTGTAGAAAATCAAACCCGAAGGCAAAATTCCACATCATCCACCTGCCTTCCATCCACTTGGCGCCTGTTTTGTGCATCGATGGGGGAATATTTGTCTGGGACACAAGCGCAACGTGCAAATATTTGCGTGTTGTGTTGTCGTCCTTGATAGATTCCTACCTCTGGAGTGTGCAGGAACATTACACTCCTCATTGGGGATGAATTGTAATGCCTCTATGTCGACCAACCGACCCGAGAACAGATCCTTCTCTCCTAATCTTTGTTCAAATGCATACTTTTCACTATCACTTCATCTCTCTTGGCAATTCTTGATCTCTCTAGCAATCCATTGCATCGTCTTGAGCATTTCCACAACTCCATTGAGCATTGCAGTTGCTTGTTATTCCATCAACTTCATCTTTGTACGTGTTGCTCTACCATAGAAGTTGCGAGTTTGGAGCCTTGTGAGACCTCCCTTCGTCACCGCTGCAGCGGTGTCGACTTTGCCAAGCTTGTTGCCTTGCATCCCTTCATTGGCCTTGAGAGCCTTTGGGTGGAGGTGGTATTGCATCACTTTCCTTTCCTATTGTGGTTTGATAGAGTAGCATTACATCTTTTGTAGTGTTTAGTACTTTCCTTTCTCTTTCCTTTATCGCATTTTCTACTTTGTGGCGTTTTTTGGTTGTTTGTGGAGGTGGAAACACAAAAGCGGGGTTTGATCGAGGCAAACCCCTATACAACCCAACATTTTTCCCCTCTTGCTTGTGTGTAGGTGAACGTGTGTGTAATGTCCCTTCCAAGCCCCATTACCCCAGTTGACCGCTAGCCTTCGTTGGGGAACCCGGTTGGAAGTTAAAATTAGGGTTTCCTAATTTTGAGGAGGTCATTGTTCAGAGATGGTGGATTAAATGGCGGATTCCTTCTGGGTTTTCAGAGGGCTTCGCAGTGGTATGATCATCTCGGCATTCATAGCACTTTTTGGAATTTACTATTTTTGGCAGTTTTCCAGATGAGCTCAGGTTGGTTGACTCCCGGTTTCAGATTGATCAGTTGACTTCATCAGTATTTGCTTCAGGGCACTTTCGGAGAAATAAGTTAAGTCATTCAAATTAAAGTCACGTTTTAATTATTATATTTTAACGTTGACCTTGGCCTAGAGTTAATGACTTAATGTTGTGTTTAAAAAGTGGTCATTGAGGGTGGCGCCTTCATTAAAAGAATATTTTAATTATTGCAAAGTCAAAGCAGGGATTATGATGGGTGCATTTATCAAAGTATGATGTTTTAATTAAAATATCATTTATTAAGTCTTGAAGGAGAAAGTACGCCCAACCTTGAGGAGATGGGGTTTGACCTAAAAGCAGATTTTAGGGTTTTGCGAAGTCAATTGAAAAGTTATAAAGAGGAGTCTTGGTGCATCATTTGGTCATCTTGGAAAATTACACCGTTATGCTGCCGGATTGACTCTGGATCACTTCGAGGGATGAAGACCTTCTAGCATTTGGGCATCACTTCGTGTTTGAGAAACAACATCTAGTGGTGAATTTCAGTCTATGTGTGAGTGCATCTTTAGTTCATTCATTGTATGTTCAGTTTATTGTAAACTTAGATTAGATTGGCATATTCATGTTTCAGCATCTTGCATTATTGTAGATAGCAGATTTGAAGTTTTAATCATATCTCAAAAAAAGACAAAAATATCATTCTGGGTATTGCATCATTAGATAAGTTTGTCATAGGCGCCCATATCTTCCAGATCTTAGATTTTTAGAAAGAGTATTGAATTTTTAAGAGGAAGTCGAATTTCTGTACTAGGCCGTACCATTGGCATATGCATTGGAACTGCATAATAAATCTGCGTGGTTTGGCTTTCAAGGGTTCAACTTGGTCATTTAGGTCTCCCCGAAAATTCTAGCATTTTATGGCATGTCAAATGGATGATTATTGAGCAAGTTGTGAACACTTTGGAACTTGTGAACCGCCAGATTGCACATTGCATAGATTCTATTAAAATGTATCACAAAACGCATTTTGCTTTGTGGTTGGGAATAATCGCGGATTTCTTAAGGATTGTAATTGATTCTTGGTTGAACGTACTATTTAATAAGCATATGATATCTTGACATTGCAGGCAGTCATAATCTTGTAAACTGGCAGTAGTACTGACCAGTGTTTTGATATTGCTTTGTCATTTATTGTAATAATCATTCCTACTTTCGCTTTAGAGTGTAATAGTGATAACCTCGCCTCTATGGTCAACGCTTTTTATCGGCCCATTCGATGAGCAAACACATTCCGGCGTGTCGTAGAAGTTTCTTTCAAAGATTATTTTCAGCATTATTTTAGGGATGACTCATTATATGGTCGCCTCTCTCATCTTTGATTTCGGTGGTAGCACATACTTGGCGCTGAGTCTCTTTTCCAAAGATAAGTACCTCTATTTTAGATCCTCTCGACCAATGCTCACTCATCATCGGTGCTATTCTCAGGCCAGTTGCTTTCTTGCACGTTTTGGTTTTCTCACCTAACCTTAACGGGTGCACTGCTTTGTAATGTTGTAATCTGCAATTTGAAAAAGTAAAAAAAATTTTGGCTCAGAATATTTCAGTGGTATCAGAGCCACGTATCCTGCCATCCTGTGAAATCAGCTTTCTATGAGTGACAGAGAACAGAGGTATCTGGCAAGAGTATACAAGAGAGGCACAGTTCAGACACAGTTGCATCAAGCCCCAGAAGGTCACACAGCTTCCGAGATTTTGAGGGCAAATTGGGAGCCTTCACAAGAAACAGAAATGGGGGATAATGAAAGAGGTTCTGGCAACAGAGGTGACAGTGGGAAGGGTATAGACAATTCAGCCAATCTAGGTCAAGGACTAGATAAGAAGATGGATGCTTTGTTAGATATGTTTTCTCTCATGTTGGGGAGATTGGGTCCCAATACTCCACAAAACAATACAGGGCATGCCGGGGAGCACAGTGCTTCCAATCAGCACAATGGTCATGTTGCCCAGCCTTCAGGGAGCAACACCTACATTTCTGCTAGACCATTCAAACCCACGTTTTTGACACCAGCAATCCCACAGCCTGACCCCGAAGAAAATGTTTCATCCTTGGAGAGGGTGAGGATAGGCCGTACGGAGTATGACACCCTTCCTGATGAAGTAAAACTTGACATGTCCTTCAATGATTACATGGAGGATAGAAGGAAGGATAGAGGCCAAGGGAGAAACTATGATCAAAGAAGAACCCCAGCACAAGGAGATTGGAATCAAGCTCTCAACAAGGTTACGCTTGCCCATTTTGATGGAAGCGATAATAATTCCGCTCGAGCCTGGTTACAAAAACTAGACAACTATTTGGCACTTAGGCCAATGGCTGAAGAAGAAGCGATTAGATTCGCTACGCTGCACCTAGATGGGGTGGCGCATGAATGGTGGTACCATGGCCTAGTCACCTTAGGTCATGGGTCTATCACTAGCTATGATGAGTTCACCAATAGACTCATTGAGAGGTTCGAGAAGAAGGACCCAGAAGTGCATTTTAGGGAGTTGGCACAGTTGAGACAATATGGCACTGTGGATGCCTACATAGCTGAGTTTCAAAGACTTTCAGTTATGGTCACTGGAATCACAGAGAGAAGATTAGTAATCCTATTCACTGAAGGATTGATGGAGCCAATCAAGGGTTGGATCAAAGCTTTTGATCCACCGTCCCTACAAGAAGCAATGAAAAAAGCTAGAAACATGGAATGGGCTGCTCCCAAAGCAAAGTTCCATTCCAAACCAGCTTTTCACAAAGGGGATAGAGGGAAAAAGTTTAATCAGAAGCCTCACCATAAGGAGTTTAAACCACAGAAACCTCATGGTTCAAGATTGGATCCAGAGACTATCAATGAACTCCGAAGGAAGGGGTTGTGTTTCTGTTGTTGGGAAAAATGGTCCCAAGACCATGTGTGCCCAAAGGGTGCTAAAATTCATCAAATTGAGTTCTATACAGCTGATGAAAGCAATTCCGATTGTTCTGATCAGCAAGCTGATTTTGAGGACAGCGATGAAGAAAATACTCCAGAAGAGTCTGAAGGTGAAAAAGAAAGTGGTGGTACATTGGCTCAACTTTTGAGCTTTCAAAAGAACGAGTCCTTTAAAGTTCGTGGGATGATCAAAGGGCAACGTATTGTTGCTCTAATTGACACTGGTGCTACACATAACTTCATAGACGAAGTTGTGGTGGCAAAGAAAGGATTGCAAACAGAAGACTTTGAAGGGTTCAGCGTTATGGTTGCGGATGGGTTTCACATCTCATGCACCAAGAGGATTCCGAACATGTCAATGCAATTGGGCAATTACGAAGTCAAGGATGACTTCTATGTGGTCAATATTGGAGATACGGATGCTATCCTTGGCATTCAATGGCTGCGATCTCTTGGAGAGATCTCTCTAAATCTGCAAACCATGGAGTTGAAGTTTCAATCTAATGGAAAGAAGGTGGTGCTGAGAGGAATGTCAAACGGTGGCCCTCGGATTGTGTCGTTCAAGAGGATGGCGAAGTTGATGCGTCATGATCAAGTGGAGTGGGCTGCGGAGTGCATGATTCTTCCAGCTAGTCCAGCTGAAACGAAAATAGAGCATCCTCCAGATATTCAGTCTTTACTCACCAAGAAGAGTAAAGTGTTTGTTGATTTACCTCCTGGACCTCCTCCTGATCGAGGTTCAGAACACATCATAGAGCTCAAGGAAGGGGCTAAACCGGTGATCACAACTCCATATCAGTATCCGAAGAGGCAAAAGGATGAGATCGAGAAGAATATCCGAGAACTTTTGGAGATGGGTTTCATACGCCCAAGCAAGAGCCCCTTTGCATCTGCAGTGGTTCTTGTGAAAAAGAAGGATGGTACCATGCGCATGTGCGTGGACTATCGTGCTTTTAACCAAAGCACTATCAAGAATAGATACCCCATTCCCATTAGATGAGCTCCTGGTCTCATGAGCCATGGGCTAAGTTCTTTCAAGATTGATCCAGGTCGGTTACCATCGTATACGAACAGGGGTCGATGTGGAAAAACAGCCGGGGAGCGTCACTCGGCCATTTTGAATTCTTATCGCGCTATCGGTTCAACGCCCGGTAAACTGCTACCTTGTACGAACCATGGTCTTCCTAATCAGCGTTACCGGGTTTTGTGCTGATATTTTTGATGACATTCTCATCTACGCTAAGACTTTGGGAGAGGGATCACCCGCACTTGGGAGGAAGTGCCAGTATTATGGAATCGAGAGCTTATATAAAGCTTCCAAATGTGAATTTGGAATGGAGGAATTATTATACCTTGGCCACATAATCAGTGCTGAGGGAGTAAAGGTGGATCCGGAGAAGATCAAAGCAGTGGTTGATTGGCCACCACCAGAGCTTGGACTCCGCTTGGAAAGGTTTTCTGGGTCTTTGTGGTTTCTATCGGAGGTTCGTTAAGGGGTATTCACAGAATGCTGCTCCCCTTACTGATCTCACCAAAAAGGGAGCCTTTGTTTGGTCAAAAAAGGCTCAAATTGTTTTTGACAAATTCAAAAGGATCATGAGTTCATGTCCGGTTCTGGCTATCCCGGATTTCTCCAAGCCATTCGAGCTGCAATGTGATGCATCAGGTGAAGGAGTGGGGGCTGTCCTGATGCAAGACAAACACCCTATCATGTTTGAGAGCAGAAAATTAAGGGGTGTGGAAAGATCCTATTCAATTTATGACAAAGAAATGCTTGCCATTATGATGCATTGTGCCAAGTTCGCAAGCATTTAGTGGGAAACAAGTTCGCGGGTTAAACAGACTGGCCAGCCTCAAGCATTTTATGCACGGCGATTTAAACAAATGTAGAATGGGTAAAGTAAGTTTCAAGCTTATTTATCTCGTGGTCCCCTAGGTTTCCCATTAACGCTTCCTCCTCGACTCCATATTTTAAGTTTTGTCTGACGTTTTTGAAGTTTTGTGATTTTTTTGCAATTTTTGGATTTTTAATGCAATAAATGAACTGTACGGCTATTCTAGAAAATGATAATAAATTCCCTACAATTACTAGATCTTCAATATGCGAAGAGAAAACACTGTAGAATGAAGGCGTTGCTTTTATTGATTCAACTGGCAACAATACATTGAGATCTAGAAACATGCATCAAAGAATAAAATGTTTTATTGAAGAAAAACCTGGTAATTTGCTGGTACGGCTGAAGGTACAAAAAGGTACGGCAGAAATAAATAGACCTCTTCTCCTTATATCTGATGATTGCAACAGACTCCAGCAAGGTAGGCGCCAATTTTGATGCAACTGAGAAGCAAGAATGGAAGGCGTTTCACTCAATATGAATGAACACGTGCTTCTGCACAGGTACGGCCTGACAAGAAGGTACGGCCTGTCAGAAATCAGAATTAAATTTGTACGGCCTCCTCAAAAATGATGTCCAAGGCTCTGTGGATGATGCGCCAAGAAGAATAGATGATCTCTGATACCAAATACTAAAGAATCTCTGACAAATAACAATCTCTGAAGCTCTGTAGTTTTCTCTGATTAAGAAAACCTCTGTAGGCAATAAATCAAGTGATATTGCACACTCTCTGAATTGCTTTCCGCTGGAGATGGCTCGTTCTCCAAGGAATCGAACGCGAAACCCTAAAGTCTCAGGCTCAGACCAAAATTGATCAATTTCAAACTCAATAATCTCATAATGCACAATTCCCAAGGCAAAATCCACTAATAGGCTGAAAAGTGCGATTTGCTTGAAAATAGGGTTTCATTAAAATATTCATGTTTTAATATTTTAATGTTTCAATAGTCCTCAGCTGAATATTTTAAATATTAATCAAATGTCAAATTGGCCCCCTTTTCATGATGGCGCACCCCTCAAGGAAAAACACTTAAGTTATAATATTAAATTACAACTTTATATTATAAACGTTAATTAATTAATATTTAATCAATAATGCATCGGGGCCATTAATATCTTCCTCGCTTCTAACCCTCATGACTGATCCGCCTCGATGTCAATTTAACTCGGCGATTCCCCTCGATGCCGCCACCATACCGCGTACAGCGGGGCAATCCACATCAGCCTCGGGCTGAACCGCTAAAAATAGTAATTTCGCAAAACGCCTCCGGATCGAGCCGTAACGTAAAGACAACCGGACAAACTACCGGACCGGTTGAGCCATTCGCGACCTCACCCCATCGCCTACTTAGGGTCGCGGGTGGATAAAGCGTACAACTCCGCCCTCCAGATGTCACCGGTATTGGGAGACACTTTGACATTGAATACGTCAAAGGGAAAAATAATGTCGTGGCCGATGCTCTCTCCAGAAGGCCTCATCTTAGCTCATTGTGTGAGCTTACTACAGATTGGAGAGACATGTTGCTTGCTGATTATGCCAAAAATCAGTTTGCAACCAGCATTCTGGAAGGTACTTTCCATGATGAAAAGTACCAAGTGGTTGAGGGATTGATTCAGTATAAGGGAAGAATCTTTCTGGTGGCTGATTCTAAGCTCAAGAAGAAGATTCTTTTGAATTTTCATGACATTCCAGTTGCTGGTCACCAAGGTTTTTTCAAGACCTATAGGCAGATCCGAGAAAGGTTTTCTTGGAAAGGTTTGAAGAGGGAGGTTCAACGCTACATTCAGGAATGTCCTGTTTGTCAAGCAAATAAAAATGAGCATACATTGCCAGCCGGTTTGCTGCAACCACTTCCAATTCCCAATCAAAAATGGGAAAGCATTTCAATGGATTTCATCACTGGGTTGCCCAAGGCCCAAGGGAAGGATTGCATTTACGTGGTAGTTGACAGATTAACCAAGTTTGCTCATTTCTTTGCCATTACCAGCACTTTTTCTGCAGCCCAAGTTGCAGATTTGTTTTTTCGAGAAGTGTTTAGGCTTCATGGGTTGCCAAAGAATATTGTAAGTGATAGGGACAGCAAGTTCCTAAGTACCTTTTGGCAAGAAGTTTTCAGAATGAGTGGTACTGTGCTCACTCCAAGCACGAGTTATCACCCCCAAACTGATGGGCAGACAGAAGTGGTGAACAAGTGGTTGGAAGGCTACTTGAGAAATTATGTGTCAGAACAGCAGAAAGCTTGGGTTAAGTGGCTGCATATAGGCGAGTACTGCTACAACTCTACTTTTCATATGTCAATCAAAATGTCTCCTTTCTTGGCACTTTATGGGTATGAAGCACCCAGCTTTGCAGATTTGGTGTTTGGTGACAGCAAAGCTCCTTTAGCCAAGGATTTATTGCAGCATAGTCAAGACATAATGAGATCCTTGAAGAATAATTTGCAGATTGCACAAAATCAGCAGAAGTTGTATGCTGATCAGAGGCGGGTAGAGCGTTCTTTTGAGGTTGGGGATATGGTCTATCTCCGTTTACAACCTTATAGACAGTCTACTCTCAAGAAGAGTGGAGCTGAGAAGCTTAAACCTCGCTTCTATGGACCATTTAGGGTCATCAGAAAGGTTGGGGCTGTAGCTTATGAATTAGAGCTACCTTCAGATAGCAGAGTGCATAACGTCTTCCACGCCTCAAGAAGGCACTTGGACACAATGTGGTTGCTTCTTCACAGTTGCCACCGTTGGATGAAGAAGGACATTGGTTCTAGTTCCCGAGGAGATACTTGATGTCAGAGAACGTTCCTTGAGAAATAGAACTATCAGAGAATGTTTGGTAAAGTGGAAGAACCTGCCTATGGAGGATGCAACTTGGGAAAGTGATGAGATATTGCAGCATCCTAGTTTGCATTGCTTGAGGACAAACAATCTTGGGAGGGCGGACTGTAATGTCCCCTGCCTCCAAGCCTCGACACCAGTGACCGCTAGTCTTTCGTTGGGAACCCGAAGGCTAGTCGAAGTTAAAATTAGGGTTTCCTAATTTTGAGGAGGTCATTGCTCGAGATGGTGGATTAAATGGCAGATTCCTTCTGGGTTTTCAGAGGGCTTCGCAGTGGATCATCTCGGCATTCAGAGCACTTTTTGGAATTTACTATTTTTAGTAAATTCTATTTTTGGCAGCTTTCCAGATGAGCTCAGGTTGGTTGACTTCCGGTTTCAGATTGATCAGTTGACTTCATCAGTATTGGCTTCAGGGCACTTTCGGAGAAATAAGTTAAGTCATTCAAATTAAAGTCACGTTTTAATTATTATATTTTAACGTTGACCTTGGCCTAGAGTTAATGACTTAATGTTGTGTTTAAAAAGTGGTCATTGAGGGTGGCGCCCTCATTAAAAGAATATTTTAATTATTGCAAAGTCAAAGCAGGGATTATGATGGGCGCATTTATCAAAGTATGATGTTTTAATTAAAATATCATTTATTAAGTCTTGAAGGAGAAAGTACGCCCAACCTTGAGGAGATTGGGTTTGACCTAAAAGCAGATTTTAGGGTTTTGCGAAGTCAATTGAAAAGTTATAAAGAGGAGTCTTGGTGCATCATTTGGGCATCTTGGAAAAATACACCGTTATGCTGCCGGATTGACTCTGGATCACTTCGAGGGATGAAGACCTCCTAGCATTTGGGCATCACTTCGTGTTTGAGAAACAACATCTAGTGGTGAATTTCAGTCTATGTGTGAGTGCATCTTTAGTTCATTCATTGTATGTTCAGTTTATTGTAAACTTAGATTAGATTGGCATATTCATGTTTCAGCATCTTGCATTATTGTAGACAGCAGATTTGAAGTTTTAATCATATCTCAAAAAAAGACAAAAATATCATTCTGGGTATTGCATCATTAGATAAGTTTGTCATAGGCGCCCATATCTTCCAGATCTTAGATTTTTAGAAAGAGTATTGAATTTTTAAGAGGAAGTCGAATTTCTGTACTAGGCCGTACCATTGGCATATGCATTGGAATCCGTGTTAATTAAATCTTCAGGGTTTGGTTCAGTTTCAAGGGTCTAACTTGGTCGCCTAGGTCTTCTGAGTTCTTAGCATTTTATGGCATGTCAATTGGATGATTATTGAGCAAGTTGTGAACATTCTTTGGAACTTGTGAACTGCTGATTGCACATTTAAAGTACAGATCTGACGAAGAAACTGAATACAGAAATCTGCATTTCTGTTTTGTGGTTGGGACACTGTGATTTCTTAAGGATTGTAATTGATTCTTGGTTGAACGTACTATTTGATAAGCATATGATATCTTGACATTGCAGGCAGTCATAATCTTGTAAACTGGCAGTAGTACTGACCAGTGTTTTGATATTGCTTTGTCATTTCTTGTAATAATCATTCCTACTTTCAGTTTTAGAGTAAAATAGTGATAACTCCGCCCTATGGTCGCTACTGTCCATTCTGGATGAGCAAGCACATTCTGGGTGTCGAGAAGTTTCCTCTTTCAGCATTATTTCTTTCAAGCATTATTTTGTATTTACTCCGTCATATGGTCGCCCCTCACTCCGCTTTGGATTGGGTAGCACATACTTGGCGTTGAGTTCCTTTTCCAGCATAAGCAATTTATTTTAGATCCTCTGACCAATGCTCACCATCATCGGTGCCATTCTGGTTAGAGTTGCTTTCTTGCACGTTTTGGTTTTCTCATCTAACCTTAACGGGTGCACTGCTTTGTAATGTTGTAATCTGCAATTTGAAAAAGTAAAAAATTTTGGCTCGGAATATTTCGCAGTGTGGAGCTCACGACAAATTGGAGCTCTAGTGAGTGGATATTCATCACCCTTGTATTCATCTACTTCTTTATCATTTACGTAGCTATTTTTCGTACTTCATAGTTCTATTTATTTCGTTAAGATTAATTAGCTAGGCAGTTAGTGGGTTTGTCTACTTTTCACATTGTACTTAATGTTTTCTGGTTGTACAAACACCAGCGTGCTGTGTTGTCGTGCTCGGACAAAGAGTTGTCTGAGGTACAGTTTGGACTCTAGAAACTGGCTTGTCTAGCCGCATTTAAAATTTTGGATTTGTAGAGTGACAGAAGCACTTGAGAGTGCTCTTCATTTGTGATTCTTGTCCTAAACACCCGTTAGCTTGAGGTAAGTTAGGGCAGCCCTCCGCTCTCGGCTCTCCATGACCAAGAGCCTTGGTGTGGTTGGTCCCCCTCTTACATTTTTGGTGAACTCGACATGAACCATTTTGGTTCTGTTTAGCGGTGCTGAAGGGTCCTTTCCTCGTATCCTAGGAGCGTTGTAGGTGTGAGTGTTGTGAGGCTTTCCTCCTTACAACCCAACCTACGACCCCTAGTGGCATAGTTGGAAGGTTTCGTAGGTATTGTAGAACGAAACCTCTATGTCTTGGCCTCTATGGCCTCCTATCGCTCCTGCTCCCAAGGCAGTGAATGGGAAGAGGCCCACCACTGAGGCATTAGAGCCAATTCCCCCCACTGTTGCTCCAACCTCTTCTCATTCTCTTCCTCCTGCTCCTACCTCAGAGTCTCTGCCTTCGCCGGAGATGGTCGTGATGGACACTCCAATGGTCAAGCAAGAGCCTTTCGTCCCATCTCAGCTCCCGGTCTCTAACTCTAAGAGTCGCAGGAACTACCTTGCGTGTGAGCGCAAGCATTGGCAAAAGGCTCTGGCAGCTAACCAGGCCACCCTGTAGAGGAAGGGGAGTCGATTGCCCCTGTTTTAGGGCTTGTTGTTGTGTCCTCCTTTACTGTCCTCTTTGCCTTGGTTCAATCAGCCTTAGTGCTGCTTCTAGCTCCTACTACGAGCGTAAACACTCCCAACCCTAAAAGGGTGCACGTGTTTATTGCTCCTTCGGTCGAGTTGCCTCTCTTGATGTCCCTCCTGGACATCCCACCATTCTTGAAGCTCGTGGACATGTCGAACACCTCGGTGGTGTCCACCGCGGTTTTCTCCTCCTCTGCACCTTCTGCCTCGACTGTGGGGGTCTCGCACCCTCCGACGAACCGAAAAGTGGAGGATGGTCCCACTAGTAATGGGGGTCAAAAGAGGAGTCCACCCTATTCAAAGGGTGGTTTTGTGTTAGCATGTGTCCTTGTGACAGAAGAAGCTCTGACATCCCCTAAGTTCGTTATTGCTCCTGAGTCACTTGGTGAGCCTAGCAGTGAATCTCGGGTGCCGCTTCCCTCGCCCATTGAAGTAGTGCATGGCACTCCTGTGAAGTGTATGTTCAACTCTTTGAACAAGGTCCCAGCCCTGTCAGCGATCTTTGTGAAATCGCTAACCTTTGCTCCATAGGAATTGAGTGGAGGAGACCCTGAAGAGTCTCCTTCCTTGGCTCTCTTTGCAGGGGGTCTGAGGGTTCCCCCCTTGACACTCCACCACTGCAAGCTCGTTCGCCTTCCCTGTATAATGATCTAGATTGGGAAGCAAATGACCTCTTGGTCTATGAGTCTGAGGGGGCTGCCTCTTCTTTACTTTTAGATTAGATGCGTGTTTCCCCCGTGCTTGCGTTATGTGTTCCTGGATGATCCTTGTCACCCTTGTAGGTGCTTGGATACAGGAGTGATTATGTGTCATAAAACTTCCTCTATTTATGGCATCATTCTTCTCTGTTATGTGTATTGATTTTTTACAAATTTGGGACGATGCGAAGTGTTGGGGGCATTTAGGCTTCCCTTCTATGTTGACTCAATTTTTTATTTTTATTTTGTCTCTCGTGCATTCTTGATATGGTCTGATATAGTAGGGCGTTAATGACAGTTCATTAAATATACTATTATTATACTTACATATATTTATGAGCAACTCTGACCCCGAAATATCAGATCACCCATGTGTCCTTTGTTTGTGATGTTATTCTCTCTTTTTGCAGTGTGGTTATCTTGCGCTCTTCTTTGCTTGAGTTGTGATGTTGTGGTATTCATGTGTTGTCCCTCGTGTGTGCGACAACATTACCACGGTGACATCTTGCTATGTCCCACGGGCCACAACATCACTTTTCCATTCTTGTTTTTCTCTCCTTAGGATGCCAAGTGCCTTGTGTTTGGCACGAACCATCCTAAGGGGGGGCTATCATGTCAACTTTGATTTTCAGAAAACGCATTCATAGCCAATGAATCCTTTTTTGAAATTTTTTGCAAGCTTTTTCAAAAATTGTATTCTCAACAAGGCCCCTAGCGAAACGTGTTTCCTTCGTCATGGGTTCACAAAGAAAGAACTTAAAGAACTTTCCTCCGAGGAGGGAGCAACTTTTCCTGCAAGAGAGGCCTTGACCTTCCCCTCGTGAGGGGGCATTTTCTTCCTTTTGAATTCCTTGATGAAGTGAACATCTTTCAAAATGATTCCTTGATGTTGAATTGATTTGCTAAAAACATTCTTGCACTTTCAAGCAACGCATCCCTTGAGTGGACCTCTCTTCTTTTGAAGGTTTCCCAAGGGACCCTTTTGAAATCTTTTCAATTCTTTGACTATCTATGTGACTGTTTGTTTGTTTGCTTGCGTGGTTGCTTTTCATTTTCTAACATGCTTTATCTACGGATTAACATGTTGCTTTGCAAGTGTGCCTGTGAAGTTGCTTTCCAGTCTGACTCTACGGAGTCCGCTCACGTTGGGCTTCCTTCACGCGAGAGTACTTGGGGGAACGCCTTCTTTGCAGGTCTGAGGGCCTGTGAAGCGCTTGCATTCTATAGGATTCGCCCATCGTTGGTCTGCGGGCCTTCGGTGTACTTTATTCAACTTCGTAGTTCTACGGAGCTACGAAGTCCTTTTGTTCAAACCTCCTTACGAGAGAGTACTTGTGGGGTCTTTTGCCTGCCCTACGCTTTCGAGTTCACCAGATCGTGGTCTACTTCCTCAATGGTTTAGGTATACGTTTCTAACTCTTCGATCTACTTTACCAAACACTCATTAATACTCGTGCTCGCTAAAGTGGGGGAAAAATGTATAGGAGTGAATTCACACCCCTTGTGTAAATTCCCCTTTCCATCCTCTCACCTTAGAAAATCAAACTTGAAGGTGAAATTCCACATCACCCACCTGCCTTCCATCCACTCGGCGCTTGTTTTGTGTGTCGGTGGGGTAATATTTGTCGAGGACACGAGTGCGGCGCTCGAACGTCTACACAACGCTCTACCATCACTGACAGATTCCTACCTTTGGAGTCTACAAGAATGTTACACTCCTTATTTGGGACGAATGTAACGCCTCTGTGTCGACCAACCGACCCGAAAACGTCTCCTTCCCTCCCAATCTTCCTTCAAATGCATACTTTTCACTATCACTTCATCTCTCTTGGCAATTCTTGATCTCTCTAGCAATCCATTGCATTCTCTTGAGCATTTTCATAACTCCATTGAGCATTGCAGTTGCTTGTTATTCCATCAACTTCATCTTTGTATGTGTTGCTCTACCATAGAAGCTGCGAGTTTGGAGTCTTGCAAGACCTCCCTTCATCATCGCTATGGCCATGTCGACTTTGCCAAGCTTGTTGCCTTGCGTTCTCCCTTCATTGGCCTTGAGAGCCTTTCGGTGGAGGTGGTATTGCATCACTTTCCTTTCCTATTGTGGTTTGATAGAGTAGCATTACATCTTTTGCAGTGTTTAGTACTTTACTTTCTCTTTGCTTTATCGCATTTTCTACTTCGTGGCATTTATGGCTGTCTATGGAGGTGGAAACACCAAAGCAGGGGTTTGACTAAGGCAAACCCCTATACAGCCCAACATTTTTCCCTCTCTTGCTTGTGTGTAGGTGAATGTGTGTGTGGAGCTTGCTGGCGAACTGGAGCTTTAGTGAGTGGATATTCATCACTCTCATATTCATCTACCTTCTTTATCATTTACGTAGCTATTTTTCGTACTTCATAATTTTTTTTATTTCATTAAGATTAATTAGCTAGGCAGTTAGTGGGTTTGTTTGCTTTTCACATTGTACTTCACGTTTTCTGGCCTTATGGACGCCAGCGCGCTGCATTGTCATCCCAAACTTGCACTGTCCTCCTCAAACAGAGAGTTGTCTGAGGTACAATTTGGACTCTAGAAATCGGCGACTCATCTAGACTCATTTAAACTTTCGGATTTGTAGAGTGATAGAAGCACTTGAGAGTGCTCTTCATTCTCGATTCTTGTCCTAAACACCCGTTAATTTGAGGTAAGTTAGGGCTAGCCTCGGCTCTCCGTGAACTAGAACCTTGGTGTGGATGGTCCCCCTCTCTTACAGCTACATTTTGCAAACTGAAAGGAAATGAAGTAGGATATTTACCCTTCTGTGCGTTCTTATTAGCCACATCTTGAGAGGGATTTGGTTGTGCTTCAAAGGGATGAACATCCATTATTTCAATTTCTTGTTCATTAACTCCTTCCTTTTCTTTCTCTTTGTCTTTCTCAGCTTGATCTTCCACTCCACTGTCTCTCAGTGGACCATCAACATGTCTTCTTAGGGCTCTTTCTTCTTTCTGGAGGCTCTTCCCTATCTCCACTTTCGCCTAGTATAGTTGTATGTTGCATGGGAGGTGACATTGCAGTTTATAAAGAAGTCCCTACCTGACTAGGATCAATCTGCTCTCCTATCCTTTGCCTTCCTTTGCGTTGAGCCTTAGAAGCTTCAACCATTTTCTTTGCAAGCCATATCTGAGTTCTTTTTAAAACTATGGTGGTTCTAGTCTCAAGGTCTTGCATCTATATATGACTAATGTAGATTGGATCCACCAAGTCGGATTCATTATCTTCAACACAATCAATGTCCTAGCTCAATTTGAATGTAACAATTTGTCTTAGAGTCATTGTCATCCAACTTATTTTTCTAACTTCATAGTCATCAAAGCAATGAACCCAATAATCTTCCATATGGGGGATGTGATAGAATCCATGAGCAAGTTGCAAATTGTCCTTTACAAAATTCTTGTTGTCAAATGGCAATCTCATGTCATATGTGGAAATGCAAAATTTCACAATATCACTCTCAATGTTGAGGATATTTGATTGAGGCTTGCATAAATAATACTCCAAACCAATGGGGAATGGGATCCCAATCTTTTTCATTTCGGCACATCTCTTGTTCACCTTTGCAACTTGCTTGCAAATCTCAATAAGGATGAACTTGTCCTCTATATACATAGGTAACTTGTAAGGTAGTCCCTCATACCCTCCTACTTTGATGTAGGTGAACCTTTGGAATTGAATAAAGTGGTTACCATACTTGTTTATCAATTGCATAAAGTGTGACTTGTGCAAATTTTTGGTTAATTGGGACTTTCCCTTCTTGGGAACGACAAACCACTCCCTGGCAATGATATTTTTATAATACCCTTTCTTTTCACTAAGACGACCTTGTGACAAAGTGAAGTTAAAGTCTGCAAAAACTTCTCTTTCAGGCAACCTAAAGAAACCACTAATGGTGGCTTTGTCTAGAGTAATCAATAGATTGTCGTCCTCGGTTCTTATTTCTCTAGTTTGAGGTTCATAGTGGTTAATGAACTCAAGAACAAGATCTGTGCATTGTACGGCTATAGGGAAGGCAACTGCTTCAAGTAAACCACTCTCAACAAGCCTCTGAATAATTGGGGCTCTATCTTGTTTATGCGCTCTTTCCCAAAATTCACCAAGGTTTACGTGCCCTAGCCTAGTATCGCCAATCTTAGGTAATGAGCTAGTTAAACGGACAAGTACTCGTATCCTAGATTATATTTCATTTTTCCTAAATTCTAGCTTCCAATTTCAATTCTCGAATTCTAGAAAAAACTTGCCAGTGTCCCCTAGGATTTCCAATTTTACCTTTGAAGGTTTTAGAAATTTGCTCAATACAAGCAATGGAAGTTGTTACTAGAGTGTTAGGAGTGCACTTACTGGTTTGAATATCCCTTGAAAATTGCTTTGTGAAGAAATTTTGCTTCTGCCTCGGCCAAGCTATCCGTTATAAGTCTACTTCTTTGTGCTCGGGAAACCCTTAATCCATGTTTGCAAATGCGTAAAATAACTGAATTTGATAACTTTTTCCCTGCATATACATCAGCATTAATTCATCTCACTCGACTCTAACAACAATTAATGTAGGGGTAGGTAGCTTCATTGGCACTAATTTGCTTTGTGGAAAAGGGGATTGAAACTTTGGTTGGTTCTTAAAACCTTGTCGGAGTCCGACAGAGGTTTCAAAACCTCAATCGGTCTTCACTTTGTCCATTTCTTCCTTTCACCCTTTGCTTGTGTTTGGAGGATTGGAAGTTACGAGTTATGTATCGGGTGCTGACGAGGTTGTGAGAATCTCATCAGGTTCCGAAAGAGTTATCACAACTCACAAAAATGCCTTTGAAATTTTGAAAGGCTGCCTTTCATCCGTTCTTCGACCAAAAAATATGGAGTTCTTGATTTGGTGCCGAGCCGAACAAGGTTGTGAGAACCTTGTCGGCTCCGGACAATGGTTTTGAATCGAGCAAATGAGCTGCTTTGCTCTTTCTGATGACAACTTAAAGGAGAACTTTTTCGAGAGAACAAAGTTTTCGGAAACCTTGGCAGTTCTCGAAAGGGTTTTGGGAACCAACCCTAAAGACCGTCACTTACAAAAGATACTTGAAGGCGCTAGATGAAATTTGAAAAGATAGAAACTTGTCAGAGCTAAGGCAAGTTGTGAGAACCCTGTCGGGGTCCGACACGGTTGTGATAACCTTGTCGGCTTCCAACAATAGTTTTAAAACTGCCTTAGGAATCCAATTTTAGGCAAAAAGACTAAGTATTGAAGGATTTAAGGAACTCAAGTGTTATGGTTAACAACATAGGAAGACTTGAAGACCCATAGAACTTAGACCTAGCCAATTAATGAGCAATATGAGATTTTTAAATGTGGGTGGGGAAAGGTGAACCAAAACTAAGGCAACAATTCCAAACAAGGCGCTTGCAGGTATGCTACTTTTTTGTTTTTCAATCAATTATTCAAATCAGTGCTTCCATGCTTGTGATTGAACAATATGATCAAACTATAATGTCCCATTCCTAGGCAGTACAGTTAGTTCTGAGGTTAGCCTATCATTCAGATCCTCGTAGGCTAGCAAATGTGTTTAGAGGATCACTTGAGGCAGTTATTCAGCGTTGGGGAACATCACTCCAGTAGTTGATTCAGGTTTGGGCCTTTGCGGACACTTACAGAGTGATTTAGAGGTACTTACTATTTATAGTAAGTCAGGCAGGCAGGAGTTGCTATTTTTGGCAAGGCACCTGATTCAGTTGGTCAACTCAGCGTCGACCCGGTTTGATGATCTGATGAGCAAACAGTAATTATTAAGGCATTTGATCATTATTAAAAGTTTATTAATTTGACTTTATAATATAAAGTCACTTTAATGAAAATAATTAAATTTAATTATTTAATGGCAAATTATAAAGTATCATTAATACTTTATAATAAGGGATAAATTAATATTAAATGAGTATTTTAATGCTCATTTAAGAAAAGGGACGCCATTATGTAATTAATATGCCTAAGTCATTAAATGGCGATTTAATGATGTTTTAATTGCTCATTTAACAAATTTTTGTGAAGGGGTCGACTTTTTGAGAGAGGTTATATATTTCCTCAAGGCAAATTGAACTGATTATGTTGATTATTCGAATTTGTTATTATTTCTCTCTGAGAGCATTGGGGTTTGAGAAACAAGGGTTTCTGCAGATCATCAGGTTTTGAAGAACGTTCCCTCTTCAGAATCAGGCATACTGGGACTTATTGATGCGTTTTTTATGACACAACAAACATTCTAGAATAAAGTGTCCAAAGACGCTCTATCCCCTCTTGAAAAACTACCTCGTATGCTAAGATTGCAAGTAAGATCATACGGTAATTCCAATGTTTCAGTTAGGTGTGGATGAGCTCTGTGGTTTGATGTGATTTTGCTGGGGGCACAATTGAGATTTACTTTTTACAAGTTACTCAAAAAAGCAGAAACATAAATGCGGTATCATTTTGGGATTTTCTGATTTTCTAAAAAAGGTGAAAAAGATCGAGGGTTTTAGAGATCCTATGCTATTCCTAAGAAATCAAGAGAAGACGAGGATTAAATGAAACCAACTAAACAATACTCTGCTTCGCCATGTTAAACGACAACTACACAGAGCAAGCGCAATCTTCTGGGAATGTGCTTATGGTTTTCACGTAATGAATAATTACCATCAAATCGAACAATAATTATTCAAACAGAAGTTAAGCATCCACGATAAAGCTCAGTCTAACTTTACACATTGGGTGAAAAGCATCCACTCAAAGAAAGTATGAGCTCGGTTTCACTAATCTCCGTTATCAATCTATCATTCTTCTAACATACATTCTAATTCAAATTTTCTAAGAGAGAAAGAAAATATGCGACCATGCAACCATTCAACAATCAAGTATTCAAGGCACCTCATGCATTTGAACTCTATTATCAAAGTAGTGTTTTCACAACAATCTCATAAAAACTCTCTTTATTTTCTACAATCTAATTCTCTTGAATCTGCTCTAACTTCTAATGAATTCTAATTCTTCTCCTTTTGATCTAATTTCTAATGAAAATGAGAGAGTGAGGGGGGGGGTTTATATAATATTCCAGAATTACAATGAACGGTAATGTCCCTTCTCAACCCCTCGATCTTTCCAAGAACCATTGGCCTTTTCTTTGGGAACCCGAAGGCTAGTCTGAAGATAAATTAGGGTTTCCTATTTTTGAGGAGGTCATTGCTCAGAGATGATGGATTCAATGGCGGATTCTTTCCGGTTTTCAGAGAGCTTCAAGTAGGTATGTTCATCTCAAGCATTCAGAGCATTTTCCAGGAATTTACTATTTTTAGTAAATTCTATTTTTGGCAGCTAACAGGTTTGTCTCAGGCAGTTGACTTTCCCTTTCAGTTGACTCAAGTGGCGTATTCAGTTTCGGACTTCAGAATGCAGTTTTGGAGAAATGAGATTATTTCACTTAAAAATAACATTATATTTTAAATGTTATTTTATGACCTTGGCCTAGTCGAATAACTTAATGTTATTTTAAAAGGTGGACTTGAAGGGTGGCGCCATCATTGAGGGAATATTAAATTTATGTTGAAATTTATCAAAGTCCAATCTAGGCTTTAAGGAGGGCGCATTTATTTAAGTGAAATATTTAATGAAATCAAAATTAATGATGCTTGGAAAAGGACGCCATTTTGTGGGATTAGGGTTTTGACTTTGGAAAAGGTGTTAGGGTTTCAAGGAAGGTCAACAGAAGCTTATAAAAGACAGCCTTGGGGTCTCATTTGGGGATCTTTTGTCTATGCTAATGTTATGCTGCCGAATTGGTTGCGGAATTGCTTCGAGGAATGAATGCCTCCTAGTCTGGGCTCGACTTCGTGCTTGAGAGACAGCACCTAGTGGAGAGGTTCGATTATTTGAGTGATTTTATAGTAAGTTTTGCATTGTTGTAGAGTTATTGCTTAAAGTTCAGATTTTTGCATTTCATAACTTTTCTGGAGTTGCTGTTTTGATACAGCAGATCCATGTTTTTACTCATATCTCAAAAAATACAAAAATGCTAGTTCTGGGTATTGCATCAATCTTTAAGTTTGTAAGGAGCGTTCATTTTCTCCAATTTATAGGTCTTAATGTTGTGAATTGAATTTTTAATGCCAAGTCGAATTCTTCAGCTGGGCCGTACCATTTAATGACATTGGGATTCGTGCATAATTCATGTGTGGGTTTTAGATCTGTTTTCAGTGTCTCATCTTAGGCGTCTACTTGGTTAAGGCTTAGTGCATTTAATCTCTAGTCAATCGGAGGTCATACGTGGAAGATATGAGCATTTAAGTCATTCATTAGACTGCTGTTTATGCATTTAATGAGCAGATTTGTAACAGAAAACAGAAATCAGTATTTGATCCTTGAAAGCATTGTGGTTTTGATATCACTATCCAAGATAAGAGTGGTTCTCAATGATGTAATGCTGATCCTGTAATTTCATGAGATATTGGTAGGCGAATGCTTCTTGTTTGTAAAACTGACAGTAGTACTGGCAGTCTTTCTTCTTGTTCAAATCTGATTGTAATTCTCAAATTCATTTAAGTTATTGTAATAGTTACAGCTCCGCCCTATGGTAGCTACTTTCCCAGCTTGGGTTAGCAAGCACATTCTGGGTGTCGAGTATTTCCAGTTTCGCATTTATTTCAAGCAATTAATTCTGTAATCACTCCGTCATATGGTCGCCCCTCACTCCGCCTCGGATTGGGTAGCACATACTTGACGTTGAGTTCCTTTCTGTATTTAGAGTAGAGATCCTCTGACCAATGCTCGCCATCATCGGCGCCATTCTGGTTAGAGTTGTTTTCTTGCACGTTTTGGTTTATTCTCTAACCCTAACGGGTGCTATGCTTTGTAATTTGTAAATCGAAAAACGAAAAAATTTGGCTCTAATATTTCGTAATGGCAACATTGATTCAGGATCAAAGGCCCAGATTAAACAGAACTAAACCCTAATTAGGGTTTCTAAAACCTCAACCAGTTAACTGAAGAGAACTCTAGACATCTGGAGTGGCATCCTTATCCACTTGTGCGGCCTTGCATTCGGCGAACTGGACACGATCAAGCCGACCTCTTCCATGGCAATGTCGGGCAACACGTTGACATTGTACTCTAGCAAATCCAAGCTCTCAGCACACTCTGCAAAAATAGTCGCCCATGCTGGTTCCTGCAGCAAGAAAGAATTTCTGACGGCCATGAAGTCGAATACTTTGGTGAAGTTTTCTTCCATGATTGGCCCGGTGGTGGAGAAAATTCTCTGCACTTGCTCTTTTAAATTCTTTGGCCGCAAGTGTTTCTTTCGGACAGTATCCTTGTCGAGCATATCCGCAGCCATTTCATAAATTTTACTCTGAATTTCCTTTGCTTGTTCTTCAACTCTGGCACCATCCTGCTTCACTTTTTCGAGGACTCCTCCTTTTCTTGAGATCAAAGCATAATACCATCCATTGAAATCATAGGCTTCAATAACCTTGTCCTCAATCAACCTTTGCTTTGAGGTGCCCCTCAATTCCCGAATACATGGGATGATCCTGCTTTGAATATCTTTGAGACTATTCCATGATTCCGCCAGGTCTGCAACTCGTGATATCATAAAGGAAGCCTGCTCATTTACTTGCACCAACTTTTCTGCAAACGCCAACGCTTCTTCTTTCCTTCCAGCCATCCAGTCCTTAGCCTCTCTCGCCGTAGTCAGCGCTTCTTCAAAATTTGCACCTGGTTCTTATGAAGAATTTGGAGGTGGAAGCGCTGCTTAGTCACCTTCTTTTAGGGGCTTGGTCAGGTGCTGGATGTAGTCTTTTAGGCGCTCAATTTCTTTCTTATATTCTTTTTTCTTGGCAACTTCTTTTTCCAACCTAGACTTGATGGTGGCCACAAAATTGTCCAAGTCCTCGACCTCTTGCCCTTTTGTCGTAGGAGCCATGTCAATGGTCGTGATGGCATATTCATCAGGGGCGATCTCATCTTGGAACTTGTCGGCTGTAGGTATTGCAACTTGCACTGTACGATTGCCAGCCTCATCCCCTTGGATGGTTGAGAATTTCTTGGCCTTCTTCCTCGGGGCAGTTTGCTCTAGTCTTGCCAGAAAATCTGTGTCATCCTCTTCTTCTTTGAGTACCTCCATTGGCGCCTTTCTTTTCAATCTTTCTTTCAGCCACTCTGGGATTGTTGGCTGCTCAATTCCGTCCTCCTGTTGATCTTGGACATCCTGTATATCCTGAATATTTTGATTTTCATGGACATCTTGAATTTCCGGCATGCTTTGAATCTCTTGCATATCTTGAACTTCTTGCACCAATTGGATTTATGGCATACCATGAATTTCTTGGACGGATGGGTCCTCCTGGATTCCTTTGAGGGTGGAAATCATTCCTTCCTCGAATTCTCCATCCATAATATCTGTATCATTATCTGATTCTAGGATTTCTGTGTTTGCTGGAGAAGGTTGACCATCATCTTATACTTGTATTGGCTCCACATTTTCAACTGGAGAAGGGATCCTAGCATTTTTGAAAGACTCTTTATCCATGGCGAGTATTTCTTCTATATTTCTAGAAGTGGCCGACTGAAGAGGTTTAGACTTGTGCTTCTTTCGAGAAGGCCCTTCATCTACCATTTTATCCTTGTCTTGTCTTGCAGATTTATCAACTTCTTTCCTCTTTCTTGAGTTGGCGGCATTTGTTGGTCCATCTCCACGAGATGCACCGACGTTTGAAGAACAAGACTCTGTATCGCCCATCAATTCATAGGTGAATTGTGTTGGCGTAACAACTAACACCTCTGGAGTGAAAGTTGTTATGAACAGCCTATGTACACTACGCAATGAGTGCTCTTCAAATTAGGAGGGGAAGCTCCCTCGTTGTGCTTTGACAAAAATACTTGCAAAGGGAAATAAGCTAAACTATGTCCTGTCTTTTTGTTTCAGTTGTAGAGGCACAAGGCTTTCTTGAAAGAACTTATACGTTGCAGCTGAGTATTTTC
>VDFB02161061.1:0-28899 GCA_007258455.2 Sequoia sempervirens | reverse complement strand
GAAGACTTCATCTGCAAATTTCGCCATCTGGAGGGTCCTTTAAACCAGCGCCCTTGGGCTATACTTGCACTGGGAACAAACGGAGAAGCTCAAAAACGTGAAAACTCCATTTTAAGCTGATCTTTGGATGACTGCCACCGGAATTCTGAGATTCGGATGACTATGCTTGATATATCGTCGGATGAGCAGACTAGTCGAGAACAAATTGACTGTATCCGCCATCGAAAATGCCAAGATTTACCCCCTCTCCAAGATGGGCGCCCTCAGGCTAGAGGCGCGCTTTTCACTGAAAAGAGCAAATTTTCCATATTTGGAAATTTGATAATTTTTGCTTCTGTTGCTATTTGCCGGAGCTGTGGGTCTCGGAATGCTTTGCTAGATAGCTCAACGGATAGCCAGACTAATTCTGAAGAGATTGACTGGATGCTTGAACATTTTAAACAAGATCTTAACCTTCAACAAGTTGGGTGCCCCTGGGCTATACTTGCACTTTCTGACTTTTCCTTTGAGAAATCTTCATAAATTGACCATTAAAACTCCGTTTCGATTATTGAAATCATCATGTGCAACATGAAACGCCGTCGTGAGATGCTCCTCCATCGTGAAAAACTCTATTCTGAGTCTCTGCTTCAGGCTCTGTTCAATAAAACTGACTTTGACTGACAAACTATTGACAAAAACTCCATGCTTGATATTGCCCAAAACTGTGTTTTACAACATTTTAACAAGATTTAGACTTTTAAATACAAAATGCCTTGATGAAGCAAAAAATTTGGTTTGGGTACAACACTCATCAGATCAATTTGGAAGCCGAAGATCAAGGTCAAAGTAGGACTTCAAAATTGTGAAAAGTTGAAAATTTCCAAAAAATGGCCAACTCTGGGAGAAGTTGGCACCCCAAGCCAAGAAGGGCGCCCAACTTATATTGCCTTAGCCAAATTTTCAAAAGTTTCAAAATTGCAAGATGAAGAGAATGTCCAAGTTAATTGAACAGGCTGATTTTAGGGTTTTGAGGATTAAAGCAAAAGAAAGCAAACCTATTTCAAACCCTAAGTCTATTTAATACATCTCTTCAATGCAATTTTCATCATTATTGTAGGTGGCATCCCAAGGAGAAAAGTGGAGCAGCAAATTTGAAGTTTTATTTCAAGATTCAAGAGCTCCAGGTTGCTGATTTTCATAAATAATTTTCAGACCGGCAACATAAGACCTTGCTTTTCATGCTTTTTCATTGAGAAGATCAAATTTTTGAAGGAGAAGGTCAAAGATTTTAATTTTCAGCCATCTGGGTCTCTTCATCTCATCTTTCTGAAGAATTTTCTCAAGTTGCAGCAGCTGCTTTTTATTTGCATGTCAGTGAAATCCTCAGTGTATTCAATTTTTGATCATCGGGTCCTTTCAAAACAGTCTTTTGAAGAAAACCAATATCACAGTTTTTTTTAAAGAAAAATTCAAATTCTAGGGTTGGCTGCTTTTTTGATCAACCCTCAGTGTTTTTCAAATCTGATCAACTAGGTCCATTTCTAATTACATTCTGAACAAAATGCAGGTGCCAACTTTTTTCAGTGATAGATTGAAGAAATTAGGGTTTGCTGTTTTTTCAGTTTAAATTCAAAATTTTCAAAAACGGGCGATTTGGGTTGTCTTGCAACAAAATTCTGAGCAAAACCCATATCTCAGAAAAATTTCCAAAAAATTTGTCCGTTTGAGGAAGAAAAACCAGCATTCTAAAAATAGTAAGTTGCTCAAAATTTGTCTGAACCTAGGCGAGTTTACAGTCATTCTTCAAGGTTTTCAAAATGGAATACACTCCCAATGATTTTAAGATCAAATCAACTCTCTACCACGATTTCATCAAAACAGTTGAACAAACTTGCATCATATCAAGCCGGTGTTTGATCTACATGCTTTGGAGAGCGTAGGCAATGCTACAATCAGAAACCTAGGACACTCTGGACTTCTCGCAGCAACATCCATTCCTATTTTAGTTCAGAGTCTCGAATTTGTAATCGCTTTCATCAAGCATTACAATCCGGCGACACGGGAGATTTAGTCAGTAGATGGCAGATTGATCTGTAGTTTGAAACTTGACATGATTGAGAAATGCTTCTCCATTCCCCCTTGGCCTGAAAGTGTCACTATTTCTAAGTGCGAATGTGAAAGGATATGGGAGATGCGCAAGGACAAATAAAACAAGAAGATTGTACAGAAGTGGACGAAAGAAAAACATGAGACTCCGCCAAGTCACATTTCCATGATGTCAGCAAAGCTTGAGAAAGCGGCCAATAAGGTTGAAGATTTCCTGAGATCAATTGCAGATGAAGAGGATATCTTAGAAAAGCGCAACTTTGCTATTGATGGTATAGATGCACTTGATCCAGACATAGTTTCCTGCTTTTTAGTGGATGTGATTGAGATTTAAAGCGGCTTTCATCTAGAAGCTTTCTTTCCGCTTTCTTTCTATTCTTGGAGCAATTATTATCCATTCTTTGAAGAAGAGAAAGAAGATAAATTGTAATAGTTGGTGTTTCTTGCTTTTTCATGCTTTCTTAGGTGTTAGATGTTATCTTCTTTTAGATTTAGAAATAAAGCTTACTTGTTGAGCAAGCCCTAGTTGTAAAAGCAAGGAGATTTTAGGGTTCCCTACTCCTCTACTTGCCTATAAATAAGAGCCTTTGCTCATTAGTTTTCTTTAACAGTTATTGTGATAGCAAATTGCGAGCCTGTAATGCATCAAGTTGTTATTCAGTGTTAGTTCAATCATGTTTATGATAGGGAGTTACCGAGTCTCTTTTAGCCAACAAGTAGTTGTTGTAATTGTTGTTCCCTTTGTGTAAGAACAAGTTTGCAAGCCTCTTTAGCTCCAAGTTCTTGTTCCGTGCATGTGTTTAGTATAATCTTGTTCCAAAAGTTTGAGAAATAAAGTCTTGAGCCTCCTTTGCCTTGATATAATGTCTCAAGTTTCCGTCTTTTGTGTTTTGCTTATATGATCTTAAGTGTCAACTTGCATTGAAAGTTAGTAGATGTATGTTGAGAGGAGAGTTTATCTAAGTACGTTTATTGTGTTACGCTTATGTGATCTTAATTTCAGCTTACATTGAAAGTAAGTAGGTGTATGTTGGGAAAGAGTTTATTTAAGCACTTTGTTAGAGAATCAAACTTTGTTCATTTCTATTTCTCTAGCTCTGCGTTTACTTGAGAAAAAGAAATGTCGTTAGTGTAGGTTAGTTGTAGTTGAAGTTCTAAATCAAAAAATCTTAGCTGCGGCGCTTGAGTTTTATAAACCTTGTGCTCTTAGCTGATCAAAAAGATAGGCAACTTAGTTTTAGTTTACTTTCTTGAACACCATCAGCAAGAGGGAGCTTCCCCTCCTAATTTGAAGAGTAGTTTATCTGTGCATAGCTGTCCGTTTCAAATCCATATTATAGAGGTGTGAATTTAAATGCCAACAAATCTACAGTCACTTTTGTTGGCATTACAATTCACACCTTTGGAGTGCGGATTGGCAACAGAAAACTATGCATAGAATTAACTGCTCTTCAAATTAGGAGGGGAAGCTCCCTCTTTTGTTGATGCGTAAAAAGTAAAGTATTCTAATTTCGTATCTTTTTGACTTAGCTGGTAGAGGCACAAGGTTATAAAACCAAGAACATTGCAGCTAAGGTTTTCTCTAGTTTCCGCAGATCTTAACTACAACTAAGTTAATGCTAAAACTATCCTATCTCCTCTAGAAAAACAGAGCAAGAGGAATTAGGAGCAAGTGGGAATGGTATACGATAAACTCTATCTCAGGATTCCCAAAGAGGTAAAATACTCTATCCGATGTATAGGCTAAAATAAAGGTTATTGGAGACAGCATCAAATGGTAAACTAGTTCTTAGGATTCCCAAGGAGGTAAAATACTCTTATCCGAGGTGTAGGCTGAAAGTAGGTTACTGGAAACAAACATTAAATGACAAGCTTGATCTCAAGATTCCCAAGGAAGTATAATACTCTATCCGAGGTGTAGGCTGAAAACAAGATTACTAGAAACGACATCAAACGATAATATGTCTCTAAATTCCCAAGGAGGTAAAATACTCTATCCGGGGCGTAGAGATGAGAGAAAGATTATTAGAACAAGAAGAATAAATTTGGGACAGCAAATTGCATAATGAGACACACATACAATAAACGATCAAACCAGTTTTATATTTAACTAAGTGAACCAATACAAAATAGCAATATTGCATGACAAGGTGGGCACAACAATTCGTTATCACAACAAAAGTTAAAGTACAAATGAGCATGGGTGCTCTTATTTATAGAACCTTAAAGGAGTAGGGAACCCTAAAATCTCCTTGAGTTAACATTAGTCTTGTAGGCATGCAAGATTTATTCTTTAACCTAAATATATGCAACTTAACAGTTAACTGATTCTAAACTAAACTAATTGGACCTTGCAACATGCAAGTCCTTAATTAATATGAGAGTCAACTGATAACGAACATCAGTTAATTGAAACTGAAAGCTCCATATGTACATAGGTATCTCCAAAATAGACATGGAATGATATGTGGAACAACGAGTTAACTTGGAAAGAGGCATCAAGTTAACTATTGTGTCTAATGTCTATCTTGAAAAGGTGGGACGTCCTAATCTGTAGTTCACTGGTCGTGATCTTGGGCAATTAACCCCTCCACGAGGTTGTTGATAGCATCACCATCTAGAGCACTAATACTCCTCTGAAGTACTCGGTGTCTTCGCAACATCTCTTCACCGTCTATGATCTAACTTTGCAGTTCTCTTCCACTCTTGGCTGCCTCATCAAATAATGTAGACATGATTGCAAGTTGATCCAATTTACAACCAACTGAATCACCACTGAAAATACCATGAATGAGTCTCTAAAACTCTGACTGTACGTTGGCGAGCTCGATGTATTGACCATCCTCATGCTAATACTGGCAAGGGACTTGTGATACAAAAATTCTTACGAACTTGATAGCACTTGCCACCTTTTCTCTGCTCTTGGTCAATTTTGTAGAAATTGTTTCATGTACTTTTACCTTGAAGATTAATTGTTCTCTCTAAGTAAAAAATGCTTCCTTATCCTTTTCTGCAGTGATTGAATCATATGCTGTCCTCAGGGGAGAGACCATGATCTCATTCCGTGGTTTATCTACCACTAATTCTTGCTTCGAATCTTAAATTTGTAGGCAAAATTTTTGGGCATTGTACCTCAACTGGTACAATTATGAAAATATGAAGCGGCCCCTTGTGATGAACTCTTCTTCCCAGTCTTTCGGGCGCTTCCCATATACAACTAGTTGACTTAGCTGATTTTGTTTTGCTGGTAACTCTAACATTTGCTGGACCAAGGCGGTGACATTTTCAGTGCTGTGCATAAGGTTGGAGATATACTGGCGAAGTTGCTAGTTTTCAGCTTTGAGGGCTGCTTTATCTTCACCGTCCTTTATTACTCTATCCTTTTTGCTTTCCATTGCAACTTCGAGGAAATCCACCTCCGCTTGGTGTGTACTTTTGCCAAGGTTGACCTTTATTAAGGTGAGGTCAACAACTTCTACCTCATTCAAGTTTTTATCCTCTGGTGGTGTAGTGGTCTCAATTACAATCTCTTTATTAGCATTCCTTTCCACATGAACCTGTTTCTTGCACTTTTTATTTGGCTTGTCTTGATAGACATGATCAAAATCCAAAAGGTCTATTTGATAGGATGGCTGCCTCCTCTTCCTACCCAGGATTCTCAAGCCAAGACGAGTCTTGACTAATCTCACTGGAAGGATTGGTGCTAGCCTTAGGAATTCCTGATGAGTGAGAATGCATTGAAGCATTGCTATGTGGTGGCGAGTCTATCTCCAAATCAATGTGAATCAGAGACTGCTGTGGTGTTGGTGACAGAATGGGAGGTTCTGCTTCTGTTTCTGGCACACTCTCAACTGTATTTGGGGCTATCTCCATATGATGCTCTTGCTGGTTCAAATCAGCAACTGGTGCTTTTCCCTTAGTATTTCCTGACACCCTGCTTCCCTTAGGAGGGTTACTCCATGTCTTTTGTCTAGGCTTTGATTTCGATGTGGAAGACAATGAAGTGACCACCAGTGGTGGCTCTGTGTTTGGCATGGTTGCCTTCCTCATCCTCTTGCTATCCAAGTAAAGTATGCTATTTCTAACAACGTTACTTGTTTTTTCTTTTATAGATGTGCATTCTTTGGCGTACCAATCACGGTTGGAAGCGGCTGTGTGTCAATTTGATCCTGGAAGAATTGAGGAAGTGTGACATCCCCATCATCATCTGTTAACCCTTCCTCATCCTCTGACATGAAATCAACAATCTGTGAAAGGGTGAACCTGTTATAGCTATGTCCTCGCACCTCAAATTCGTCCTCACAGTTGAACCAATAGTCTTCCATAGAAGGCTTGTGTGAAGAACGACCGCCAAGACGTGTTGAAAAGTGACCCCAAGGGTCATATGAGCGTTTCTCGATGAGATACTTAAGGTTAAGCCTCATCATCTCATGGCTCATAGCCTTGGCATCAACTGTTGACTTCCACCTGTAAATCTCCATCTGTAATGGAAACATGGCAGCCGACTTACGTTTGTTGCGTAGATAGGAGTGGACCTTGTACAACTGCCATAGTGATGTAAGCAAGGTGGTTAAGGCTCTCTATCCAACTCAAAATGACTCTACTTAAACAAGGAAACAACCCTTTGCAATACAATTCTCTCAACTTGCCTTAAACACTCTCCTTAAGGCTTGTAGCCCTGAAGATTCAACTTTTGGAGAAGGCCGTACAAAGGCCAACTCAACATCAATTGAGAGTCACTTCAGGATCTAACACCACTTTCCAAAAGATCCCATATGGTTTCTTTGAGAAAATCTTGCAAACCAATAGACTACCCTTGTCCTAAAACCACCAATTAGGCCTCTTTTACAAAGGAGGTACCTCCAAATCACTAAGTTTCCACCCAAACTCAATGGACAATCTTTAGTTGTGTATCAAAACAACAGATTCCACCATTAGTTCTCAGGTTCATGACCTCTAAGTCACTGGTCCATGAAACCCTCACTCTACATGTAAAACACCAAGGGTTTATTGAAAATCCTATATCGTGGGCTTATCAGACTCAACAATTGCCTTCAACACATCACAATGACTCTGCACAAACTCAATCCACCCTTAGATAGATAGTACCAACAACATTTTGTCAAAATCCAGCCTCCACTCATCACTTTCACATGGAAAAATGCACTGTTCAGCCCTAGGGCATCATCCCAAATTGAACAACTTGACTCCTTTGCCTCCTAAACCATAAAGATACCTATCCCACCACAAGATAAGTCATTCCACTGAGATATAGGGTCAGACAGTAGGTGGAATGACTAAATCATCATTTAACTTCAATCAAAACCCTACTCTGGCCTTTAACAGACAGATTTCAGAAAATTATAGAGATCTCCAAATCTTAATGAATGACCTTCAAACTTGATTCAAATGAGAGTTAGAACATGCCTCTACTAAATCCAATAAATTTCAATGCATAACTAAGACTGTACGAGCTGTATAGAATTAGGGAAGTTCAAAAAAACAATGAATTTGCAGAAATAATGTTGTATTCCATGGGAATGATTTCAAAATAAACATCAACAACCTTGTTCGAGCCTTTTTGGAGGCCTTTTATATTGGTTCTCTTCAAACTATAACCACCCAACACCTATAACTACTTTTCAAATTCCAAGACCCTTCAACTTCCACAAAAATGCAAGTTTTTCAACTTTTTGTGCTTGACAACATTTACAACAAATTGCAATTTTGCTTTATCAACACAATTGACCCGCTAATCACCTAATATCCATCAAATATGACTAATTACAATGGAGAATGGTCTTAATGACCTTATTTTGACAAAAATACATCAAAACCTAAAGCCTACTTATTATTAACCTAGATTGACAACTTTTGTTCCAAAGTGCTCCTGCACCACATAGAAATTCCATGAATGCCACCTTACCTGAGGGATAATGGGGTTACATGGCAGGATGACCCGAGTATCCATACACGTGGATGTAGGTACAAATAGGGAACTAGATGAACCAATTTGCCCATTCTACCATTGCCGATTTAGCTTTTGCTGAAATACGCACATGTAACTCACGATCAAGATTCCTCATGGTGTACATTAAGAATGCTTCTTACACTTGCTTGAAGTGTCGCTCGGACTATGTGAACTCAAGCTGTGTGTAGTACTGATGAACCCTTTGTACACTTAGAATCCCCACAGTATTCAACCCTCTAAACTAGCCTTGGAAGGCTATCAGATACACGAAGTATGAACACATGTGGAATTCATGAGCAACGAAGAAGTTGGTTATCTATTTGTGGAGAACGTTGCTGATCAAAGAAGCCCAGTCATAGTGTTCCTTTCTGTTGATGATTTGAGCCACGACGTAATACATCCACGCTGAAATTTGTTGGCATTTGCTTGACCGGTGACACGGTTAAGGGTAATCATAACTGCGTATTCATCTCTGAACTCTCCACGACCCACATTCTTTGGCAAAGTAGTTCTTTTCTGTTTGAGCCATCTCTCTGCCATCCTTTTCTGACATTTTTCCGTATCAACATTGAACGCCTTATTGCACTCCACCATGGAAATGACCAAATTATTCGGATTCAGAGGAATACTGAAGCACTTCTTGATGTCTTTGGGCTTGAGACTGCATATCATTCGCCCATCCACTGATTGAATTTCTTGTGTAGTAAAGTTGTAATGCTTTACGCAAGCCATTACAAACTCTATACACTGTGCTGTGATGGGAAATGAAGCCGCTTCTAGCAACCCAGATTCCTCGATGTTCTGAACTGTGATTTGGTCTATTTCTGAAGCGTTCAAGTCAAACTCTGGATCCACTTGATGCAAATCTGTGTTAGTCGTTCTGATGAAATCATGAATTAAGATCGATTTGGTCTTGAATTCAGTCTGAGTGAACTGCATTCTGAAAAACTAGACTGTTGACTGTAAATACGAATATGTTTTGACAACTTTTCCTGAAAGCTAAAAACAACTCCTGATGAGGCTAAAAATAGCCTGCAGAGGGGCATTTTTACAAAAAATTCCGAGACATGGGTTTTGTAGAGAAAATGATTCTAAGCAAATCCACAACGTCAAAAATTCGAAAAATATCTTTTGGCTTGGTATGCAAATAATTTTCGGAATAGAAGCAATAGGGGGCAGTGGGGCTTTAAAAGCTTTTTCTTGCGAAAAACTCTGACACATGGGATTTGTAGCTGCGAATGTGTTGATCAAACCCAAATTCTTCATTTTTCAAAATGTTGACTTTTTCACTACCATGCAAAGGAATATTTGGAAAAAAGCAAAGCTTCAAAAAGTGAAGCTACGAGGCAATTTTTCCTAAAAATTTCTAGCACATGGGTTTTGTAGAGAATGCCGTGCTAAACAAACCCAGATGATTAGAACTGTGAAAAAATGTCGTTGACTTGGACATGCGAGAGAAAACCTAAGACAAGGATAAAGAAATATGAGGGGGAGAAGATAAAAATTATATTCTGCCTCTATCAATCTTCAAGAAAATTGCCTCCTTGTCTCAATCTGATGAAATCTGCCAAGAATTTGCTAGAAAAATGAAGGATGCAAAACTGTATTGCTGAGCAATTTGGACTTGTAATTGCGAAGAACATTGAAAAATATCACCTATAGCGCCTTTAGATCTTGCTTGGACAAGGAAAAATGTGTTTTCCTTCAACCTGTGATGAAGGAAATGGACACCCAAATGCATATTTAAAGAATTTTCATGGGTTAAGGCATCACAAGCATGTAAAAACCCTAATTTTTGGATGCAATATTCCTACTGGAACACATTTAGTTAACAAAAATGGAGATTGAACCTTCAAATGGGCGCCACCCAGCATGCAAAGAAGAAATACGTCACATACAAGTAAAAATGGAGGTGAAATTGAAGTTTTAATATTATTTTTATCTAGTTCAAAAAATCCCATCATTATAGGGCGACCCAAGAAGTTTAGTTTCAAAAGCAAAGTTCGACTTTAGGCGCCATTATTCTCAGACTTAGAAATTTTTTGCAATTTCCAACTTTTAGCCTTTTGCAAATGTCACCGAAGGCTCTATTTGACCTTGAATTCTGGATGCCCGGTTGATCTTGAAGCTGAGCTGACACATTCATCACGTAGCTGGATCAAGTTTGATGAGACGTTGATGGGAGCTGCGAAAGCTAAAAACTTCATTTGGTGCCTCTAATTCAAGGGCACCTTTTCCCAAAAGGGTGCATATTTCACTAGACAACCATTTTTGGCTTTTGATCTTCCGTGCTTTGATCTGCAACTATTGGTGATTGATTGCTCCCATCGACTGGATGTTGAATCCATCGTGAAGTTGAAAGAATTCCACAAAGGATTACTATATGTGCAATGTCTGAAAGTTGGATTAAGAACCTCAAATACAAGGGCACCCTTGGCTTCTAGGGGGGCAATTGGGACTTGGATTAAGAACCTCAAATACAAGGGCACTCCACTTTGACCCTCGTTGCCGGAAGATGGACTGCTTGGATGTTCGCGTTGATGATCTCATAGCGGAGATTGAACAACTTGGAAGAGATGTTCTTGGGAGTCACAAGGCCAAAAGACAACGTCTGAGGCTTCTAGTAGAAGGGCGCCTTTCTCAAGAAAGGTGCATTTTTCAACACAGCCATATTTCCACTTGCTTTAATCCTTCGGTATTTTCCGTTGATTCTTCATCCACGGGCGTTTGATGGAATCCAAGAGTTGACCGCTGGATTCATTGCGTAACTAGGAGGATGCTGAACAACTCTCATGAAGACGACAATTGCCGGAAACATCATCTAGTTGGCCAAAAGGCTAGGCGCTCCTGGCCTATAGAGGTACATTTTGACATTGTGACTTTAATTACATCCTCCGTATTACGTGCTCGTTGGATCAACAACTACAGTCGTTCAGTATGTCTTATGGACTGGCGAACAGATTCATTGCAAAGCTGGGTTGAGTTTGAAGAGATCACCTGAAGACAGTTACTGCAAATTTTGACATTTGATAGGCTTTATTCTTGGGCATCCTTGGGCTACAGGGGCGTAGTTTTTGAAATTTGACTACCGTCTTTGATGTGTTTATCTTCAGCATCTTCCACTTTCGTAGTCGTTTGCCAGAGTTTCGCAAATCTGATGGATTCGCTTGACAGTTCACTAGAAAGCTAGCAAAATTTCAGAGAAGATGAATAGTATTGCAACCATTATCAATTGCATTTAGGCCTTCACTTTCATGGGTGCCCCTGGTCTGTAGGGGCACAAATGCCTCTAGAGTTGGTGATTTTTGGATGAATTTCACCTCTTTCACGCTTTGCGAACATCGTGTCACTTGCTGAATTGACTACGTTGAAGGATTATTGTCACTGATGTGAGTGCGTGACTACATTTTACCATTTTTATGTGTATGAACACTGCAAAGTTCTTGCATGTTGATTGCACAAGTATTTCTCACGTAACAAGGCGAAGTGTTTCTAGACTTAGAATATTTTTCACAATTTTCACTTTTTAAAAATACCCCTCGTCGTGAAACATCTTTTTCAGCATCTTTCATCATAGAATCTTCTATGATGAATTTGAGGCTTAGATTCTAACACTTGGTACTGGCCAACTGCCATTGACAACCTCAGAGGTCCTAACTTTTCTCTTGAAAAAGTGAAAACAACCCACCAGACTTAAATTGATTCACCAATGTGATCGTGACGTGAAATAAGCCTATCAAAATTAATTTCAGCCAATTCTGGCAAGATCCTATTTTTAGGGTATTTCCTAAAAATAGGGGCTCGAAAACCCTAATTTTCAAAATTTTCAAATTTTTCCAGTATCTTCTAGACATTAAACCCACAAAAGGCCCATGCTTGGTTTGACCTAAAACTGACTTTTGACAACAATTTTACAATATTTAGACCATTTTAATCAAAATGCCTTAATGAAGCAAAAATTTCATTTTGGGTACAACTTTGAATGAGACAATCTTCATAGTAAACTTGTTTCTTCTATTCTAGCACTAATTGCTATTACTACTTGGCAGTGCAAAGTGAGGTATGCCCCTTAATTTTTTCCCAAATTTTTACCACACAAACCAACACTACGCCAATGGTTAGCGTTAGCTTCCAAAAGATAATGAAACTGAAATGAATAACAATACTAAAATGAAGCAGGCGGAGAACCAACCATGAAGAATCCACACAACCACTTGTTCAGTGGGGGGAAAGAAATTACAACAATGAATAATTCATCCGCTTCAAGGCAGGCATCCACTAAGAAGTGGGGATTCGCCACTTAAATAGTGGGTGAGATATGAGAGACTTAATTATTCTTTTCTCCACACAGGCGGTAAACCATCCAGGGGTTACAAAATGTGAAAATAAACACAAGTAAATGCAGTAATTAAAATGATTGGAACAATACTACTGTTTACAGTCTTTCAATGCTAAATATCTGCTAAATACAAGTGTTTTTACAATATTATCAAAGCACCATGAAAGAAGATGATCTCTTACAATTATAGTCTCTCAAGTATTGGAAATTCAAACCAAAATCAGAACTGATATAAATCTGATCTACAACCAGCAATCTGAAATCCATATAACAGCAAACCAAACTCACCAAAAATCACACTCCACACCCTCAAAACTCATCCAAATGAGCTGAAACAAAAAGCAAGTGTTGCTAAGGAGAAAGGTGCCCAACTTCCCACAAGAGACTGCATCAAAAGTTCACCAATCAAATGTGTACGAATTCCAAGACCTCCCAGACATGGTACGGCCTCCTTAGAAGGGCGATTCTTTTAGATAAAATCAAATACTTCATAATAAAATCTGAATCTCTGCAAAAGGGGTTGCCATTAGTCTAAATCTGATTGCACCAATACCCAAAACAAGATCAAAATGACTCAAGGAGCTGCAAGCGAAAATCTACTTCAGCTGTATGATCACCAGCAATACAAAAACCTGAAAACAACTCCAAAATTCGCCAACATTGAAGCACAATTTGCTAGTTTGGATGAGAAGCAGCCATAATCCAAATTGGTGTTATCTTTCAAACACGAAATTGGTTCTATGCTAGGAGGTATGCATTCCTCGAAGCCAAATTCATGAAGTCATTTCGACAGCATAACATTAGCATAAACAATGGATACCAAATGCTGGAGCAAAGTCTCTCTTAAATAGAACTTTGAGGTGACTTTTCCAATTCCACCTTTTCCCTCCAAAAGGGACGCCCAAGCTTCTTTTGAAATATTTAATTTTAAAACACACTTTATTCTCCTTCATTCTAGGCATCCAAGGCACAAGGATAATTATTTAACTTTTGGAATATTAATTATCTCTCAATGAGGCGTCCACCTTCAAAATCCCACCTTTTAAAACAACATCAAGTCATTAAACTAGGCCAAGGGGCCCAAATAGAAATTATAACATTAATGACTTAGAATAAATCATTTTACCCAAAATGAGCCTCAAAATGCTGAAAGCTAAATATGCTCCAAGATGCACTACTTGAAATGGAAACGGAACTGACTGTTGGTGCTACTGCCGAAGATGGCTTTGCCAGAAATAGAGCTTACTAAAAATAGTAATCTCTGAAATGTTTTCCAATGAATTTGCATCTCATGTCACTGCGAAGCTTTCTGAAAACCTAAAAAGAATCTGCAATCCAAAGTTCGAAACTCCATTGTGTAGGCTAAAAATAGCAAGTGCTGGAAAAGGTTGTCAAATGGAGATGCATGTTACATCATCCGGAAGCTCTCCTAAAACCCAAAAAAGTCCACCAAACATGCATCGAAAATTCTTACATTCAAACCTTCAAAAGTACATCATAAACATTTTATAAAATAGGAAACCCTAATTTTACCTCTGACAAGCCAATGTGTTTCCGGAAATAGGCCATCAGTCACAGAAGAGCGTATGGCTAAAATGGGGACATTACAGTCCTCTCTCTCTAAAATTGCTTGTCCTCAAGCAATGCCACAACACTCCAACTGCTCCCACCAAAACAAATAAATCCCCGGGTTCCCATGTCCATCTCTGAAACATCCCACCATGCTGATGCTGCTCTACACTGATCATAAAAATGAAATCATTGCACCAGAACTGCACAAACCCTTCCTGCAACCTCAAAGAGATAACATGCTTGAAATTCAAGCTGAACAACATGGAAGGATTTGAATCAAAATCTAGCTGCTTCTCATGCCCAATAAACTCTAAGGAATTAACATTCCTCAAAGCATCAAACCAAATCAAAATAGCAAGTGTGTTTCCTTCATAGCTATTTACAAAGGAAAAAACGACTCTTTGCAAGGTCATAGTAGTTGCATCCTCAAAACTCCACAAGGAGGTGTAATGCCTCCTCTAAGTAATTTTGACATATTCAAGAATTATTTGAAAACTTCCACCAATCTCTCCACCAAAGTCTCAAAAAGTTGAACCAAATCAAGCAAGGGTTTGCTGCCCCAAACACTAGTGCAAGAGATTGTACAAAGAAAGCCAATGGAAAAGAACTCGAACACCATCCAATTTTGATCCGAATCACTATGACACATCATTTCCCACTTTTGAGGCCATAAACCATCACTAAAAAGAGATTGTGAAGAGGAAAAATGAATGTACCAGCTGCCTAAAAAACTGAAATGAACCACTCAAAGTCTGATTTTAGGAAAGTCAGCATGCAAGGAATTGTACAATTGCTGCAAAACTAGAAATCAGCATCCATAATATCACAACTGCTCATTCCTAAGGCTGGAAACATCCTCTCAAGAAACTCCAACCCAAAATAAAACCATCCTTTGTTCGAAATATCTTCCCAATCCATCGGTTGATGAGCAAAAGGAACCATTGAATGGTTAATAAGGATGGGGGCAGCATCAAAGAATCTGAAAATTGAATCCTTATCCCTCCAAGAATTCATTTTTCCACAAGTAATTAGCTCCAACAAACCATGTTGAGGATCCCAAGCATGGATACCCAATTGGAAATGATCTCCAACACACCGAGAAGAAATCTCAACACATTTGCAACTGCTGGTTGAAACCAAGTACATACTCATGAAATTGGCGTCCTCTCTAGTAACCCTCTGAAACCAATCCATGAAAGCTTAAGCAACATTAGAGTATGAGACATAAGATGATTTCAAATACAACTCCCAAAATTGACTGGTGTAAGCTAAAGCATCACTCAACCAAAGGGAAGGATTGACAAAAGTGCAAACACCATGTTTCGGTCCATCTTCCTCTCGTATTTCATGAGTAACAAATTTGAAATCTTCACTCCTTGTTGCTGTACTCAAGTTACCAGCAGCTTCCAAGACTTGTTTTATTGACACCGTGAAGCCAGTGATGATAAAATCTCTTTGAGTCCACAATTCCCATGTGAAGACTTCATTCTTGAATCCACTTATGCTTTCATTATCAAATTGCCCTGGAAGATTACTACTCACATAATGTGGCTCACCCTCATAGAAATTATCTATCACCTTATGATTAACCAAATCATGTGAAGATAATGGACTGATGTACACAACAATATTTTGTTCATCCCTTACATTGGTGTCTTCATAGAATTCTAGCTCATCTTTTTCAACTTGTGGATGCCCATCATTAGTTGCCGATCCACAGAGTGTAACATGCTGAAAACCACATACATTACCAAGCATAACATCTATCTCATGGCTGCAAGCTATTCCTTTTTGTGGCAATTTCCCTTCCCAACTCAAGAGTTCACACTCTTGATGAACCTTCCAAACTCCATCAATATTTTGAATCTCCTTGGAATCATGCAAAGTTTCATCATTATGGAGCTCATTTATTCCTTCAACTATTTGCTTGATCTCCATAATCCTTGTATTGGCTTCTTGTTCCTTAAGTGTGGTTGCAATAGGAGTTTGATTTTCAGCTTTGCATAAAGAGTGATGAGCTAAGGTAAGATCAAGACAAAGCCCATCAATCTCTCTCTCCTTCTCTTGGTAGGCATCATGGGTCTCCTCAACAAAGTTAATGGCATCATCCCTATTTGAGAGCAAATGCAAATAAACTGTCTTTATTGATTCCAATGCTTCTTTGATGGTTTGCACCTTGGAAAGAGTGTCTCCACCCTTAACTCCATTCTGTCTCTCTTCAAACTGTAACTTCCAGTAGAGTTCCTCAATACAATTGTGTGTGCTATCAAATTTTGATAGCACTTTAACAATTTTCTCTTCTAATACCTTTTAATTTATCCTTCAAAACTTGCAGCTCTTTAGGCCCTTGATCACAATCAGCAAAGAAGCTTTGCTCATTAAACGTCAACTCTTTTGATTTGCTTTCATTGACATGATTTTCAAAATCAGCTTCCTCTCTAGTCTTTTCACTGCATAATTTCTGAATTGAAGGCTTGTTAGCAACTTCTTCAAGCAAATTAATATCTATATCTTGACCTTTCAAGTTCTCCTTCTCCTCTTGTGTGTAATTCTGAAAAGCATCCAAACCTTTTGCTGATTTTAAAACATTCTTTTCTTCAACAAAAGAATTCACGCTTTCATTAGCCTTTGCTGCAACTTCTCCTCCAGCGATCACTTCATTGCTTGCAATGCAAATTGAACTTGGAACTTTATTTGGATCAAAAGGAAACGTGTCGTCATATCCCACTCCGGTTCTTTATCATATCTTGGTGCCATCACGCTCGGATCCCAAATGTGAAAGGTTTGATTGTAATGATCAATAGGAAAGAAAACATTATGCTCCTCTTGGATTGTTGACTCTTTGAATGAGTCACTCTCCATTCCACTTAAACTGAAATCTTTATTAGTAACTTCCTCCAGGAGCTTAGTTTGATGATCAAGACCAATACCTCCCATGTCACTATCATTGTACTGAAAATAAAAGTCGTCAAAGCTGATTGCTTTGAATATTTTATCATTCTTTTCTTCATTGGAACTATCATAAGTAGACGTGTCACTGATTTTATCATTAGCATCCTCATACATACCCAAGAAGTCTTTTTGGTCTCTTGTCATAAATTTGTCTTGTGAAAACTCATGAGGGGTTTGGAAAGCAACATAAAAAGAATTATCCATCACCAAATCTTCAACAAGTGGAGGCATAAACACTAAGGATTTCTACCAACAATATCATTATGGTAATGATCATGAGCTGGTTCAAAGACACCACTAATATTCCCTTCATCTTGCTCTTCTTCAATGCACTCAACCCACACAACAATTCTACCAACATCTTTTGTGAAGCTATTTGTCTCAAGATCTTCATCAGTTGAATCCTTTTTAGGACTCAAAACTGTTGTTATGTTCTTCTTACCCAAACCATCTTCATTTTTTCCCATCTCATGCAAGTCTACGGGTGTATTTTGGAACTCTAACTTAATCTCCTCATTTGCCAAGGTATCTTCGTCAAGCGCACTATCATTTTGAAGCAAAATGTACACCTTGCTTGTGTCTTCTTCAGCACTAGTTGACTGATTTTTCTCTTCAATTTGCTTACTTGTGGGCTGCAAGCCACAAACATATACTTTTGCTTCTTCCTTCCTTGATTCTTCAACCATGGCAAGTTCTGCTTCTCTTTTAATTTTTTTCTTGATACAATTGACCACACCCACTTTTCCAGGTTTCCTAATCAACACACAATTCAACTAGCAATCAAAAGAAACATCGTTCTTGAACTCATCTGACATGCTCTGATATTCTGCACGGAATATGGAAGCATCATGTTCACATTCCCTCATGAACTGTTTGGAATATCCACTGAAGTCCATTGTGGCAACACTAATTTTCTGTTCTCCCAATAGGATGGTAGGAACTTCTGCTCTGATACCACTGAGATATGCCCCTTAATATTTTCTCAAATTTTTACCACAAACCAGCACTACGCCAATAATTAGCGTTAGCTTCCAAAAGATAATCAAACTGAAATGAAGCAGGTAGAGAACCGACCATGAAGAATCCACACAACTACTTGTTCAGTGGAGGGAAAGAAATTATGACAATGAATAATTCATCTGTTTCACGACAGGCATCCACTCAGAAGTGGGGATTCGCCACTTAAACAATGGGTGAGATATGACACTTAATTATTCTTTTCTCCACACTGGTGGTAAACCATCCAAAGGTTACAAAATGTGAAAATAAACACAAGTAAATGCAGTAATTAAAATAATTGGAACAATACTACTGTTTACAATCTTTCAATGCCAAATATCTGCTAAATACAAGTGTTTTTACAATATTATCAAAGCACCATGAAAGAAGATGATCTCTTACAATTATAGTCTCTCAAGTATTGGAAATTCAAACCGAAATCAGAACTGATATAAATCTGATCTACAACCAGCAATCGGAAACCCATATAACAGCAAACCAAACTCACCAAAACTTGCACTCCACACCCTCAAAACTCATCCAAATGAGCTGAAACAAAAAGCAAGTGCTGCTAAGGAGAAAGGCACCCAACTTCCCACAAGAAACTGCATCAAAAGTTCACCAATCAAATGTGCACGAATTCCAAGACCTCCCAGACATGGTACGGCCTCCTTAGAAGGGCGATTCTTCTAGATAAAATCAAATACTTCATAATAAAATCTGAATCTCTGCAAAAAGGGTCGCCATTAGTCTAGAATCTGATTGCACGAATACCCAGAACAAGATTCAAATCACTCAAGGAGCTGCAAGTGAAAATCTACTTAAGCTGTATGAACACCAGCAATTCAAAAAACTGAAAACAACACCAAAATTCACCAACATTTAAGCACAATCTGCTAGTCTGGATGAGAAGCAGCCATAATCCAAATTGGTGTTATCTTTCAAACACGAAATTGGTTCTACGCTAGGAGGTATGCATTCCTCGAAGCCAAATTCATGAAGTCATTTCGACAGCATAACATTAGCATAAACAATGGATACCAAATGCTGGAGCAAAGTCTCTCTTAAATAGAACTTTGAGGTGACTTTTCAAATTCCACCTTTTAAATTGTATGAACACTAGCAATTCAAAAAACTGAAAACAACACCAAAATTCACCAACATTTAAGCACAATCTGCTAGTCTGGATGAGAAGCAGCCATAATCCAAATTGGTGTTATCTTTCAAACACGAAATTGGTTCTACGCTAGGAGGTATGCATTCCTCGAAGCCAAATTCATGAAGTCATTTCAACAGCATAACATTAGCATAAACAATGGATACCAAATGCTGGAGCAAAGTCTCTCTTAAATAGAACTTTGAGGTGACTTTTCAAATTCCACCTTTTCCCTCCAAAAGGGACACCCAAGCTTCTTTTGAAATATTTAATTTTAAAACACACTTTATTCTCCTTCATTCTAGGCGTCCAAGGCACAAGGATAACTATTTAACTTTTGGAATATTAATTATCTCTCAATGAGGCGTCCACGCTCAAAAGCCCACCTTTTAAAACAACATCAAGTCATTAAACTAGGCCAAGGGGCCCAAATAGAAATTATAACATTAATGACTTAGAATAAATCATTTTACCCCAAATGAGCTTTAAAATGCTGAAAGCCAAATATGCTCCAAAATGCACTGCCCGAAATGGAAATTGAATTGACTGCTGATGCTGCTGCCCAAGATGGCACTGCCAGAAATAGAGTTACTAAAAATAGTAAACTCTGAAAAGTTTTCCAATGAATTAGCATGTCATATCATTGCGAAGCTTTCTGAAAACCTAGAAAGAATCCGCAATCCAAATTTCGAAACTCCATTGTGTAGGCTAAAAATAGCAAGTGTCGGAGAAGGTTGTCAGATGGAGATGCATGTTACACCATCTCGAAGCTCTCCTAAAACCCAGAAAACTCCACCAGACATGCATCAGAAACTCTTACATACAAACCTTCAAAAGTGCATTAGGTTACCCTAATTTTACCTTTGACGAGCCTGGGGGTTTCCGGAAATAGGCTATCAGTCACAAAAGTGTATGGCTAAAATGGGGACATTACACAAAGGTTTAGAAGATAACTTAAAAACTTAAAATGAGTGATGTGCCAGAATAGGTAAACCAATCAACAAAATACTCTAATTTTCCTATTTACATAATTGATTAAGCATAAGATTTACTTAAGCACAACTGATAAAATGCAAGAGGTAAGAAATTTAGCATTGGTAACTGTTCAAACCATCTGCTCATATGCTAGATCCTCCACACGTAAAGTTGTAAACTTAATTGCTTCTATTTTTGGCATGGGTTTGAGTTTTAGAAACGTATCCAACTTATGTATCCAAGCACGTGCCATGCTTTTCCCACTCCCATCAAAATTAGTAAGAGTGAGTTTACACAAGGCATGCTTATACTCCTTATGTGAGCCTCGAGGTCTTTGTTCCTATTGAGTCCTCCTGTCTCCTCGTTGATTCATAAATTGGTTAAGTGTTATCTCATTTCTAATTGCATGAGGAATTGTGTGGTACTCATCATAAACCACCATTACCTCATCAACCAATGGCTGTTCCTCTTCCTATCTAGGTGTGAATGGAAACTGAAGAGGTCTATGTGACCCACTTGTATTGGCACCTTGTGGAATATCATTACTTGCATTGCTACCTTATCTTGTAGCATTCTGATTCACCCATAGAGAATTCATATCCTAAGACATTTGACCAATGGCTATGATTAACTGTTGTTGTGATTGCATGAATTGTTGCATCATCTGATGCTGTCCCCTTGCTAAATCATTTAATATATTTTGTACACTATCATGTTCAGATCTCGTTTTAGTCCTATGCTCTGGATTCTCACTGCCTAAACCTACCATTGTTTCAATTCCTTGTGCAACTCGAAGTGCCTACCTTGTTGCTAATGCACCTGAAAATGTGTCCTCTTATATGGTTCCAAAAATTGAAATTGTTTTCGTTTTGTTCTCTTTAAACGTAACGTTTGGCCTTGTCACTGGTGTACATAACCCCTAGACTGGCATGATTTTGGCTCTAATACCACTGTAAAATTCTTACCCAATTTATACCCAAAATTTTCACACTTTAATGTGATTCTCAACTCAAGTATTTCGTCAAATAGTTTGATAGCACTTCTGTTTTCATTTCAGTTTGCTTGTTCTATGAAGATGTTAAAATTTCATAACTCCTTTTATGATAAATTCAACAGTATGCTCTTTCACCCAAAATACAGAATATGCTTTTGATAGAATTTCAGTTTTAACATCACATGGATGAATTATAAACATTCAATTGGGATTATCAACATTTATATATATAACACATGCAATAGAAAATAGCTGACCTGAGACTTATAGTCTTGTAACTTTATTTGAATTGCACACCCATGGCTTGTTTGGTAGCTAAGGGAAAGAGTTGTGTCCTTCTAGAGTAGCAGCGATAATTATTGAAGAGTTTAGCACCTTCAAATGGCGGCTCTCTTTATTCCATACTACACCCGATACCTTCCAACGATCCTTGGAATCATTTGAAAATGACGTGGTGAGGAAACTCTTAGAATGGTAGTGCTTTTAATTTCTCTCTATGTGACTCCTCTATGCAAAGTTGGAATAGCACTCCGATTCCTCCGAGTTGGAATAGCGATGACCAGTCAAGGCCTAAGTGGTAGAAAATGCCAATCCGAATACCTTTAAACCTCCCTTGACATCTTCTTATGGCGCGTCATCCTTATTTAGTCACGATTCCTTTATATACTACCTACACTAACTTCAAATATACTTTTGCACTTATACTTTAATGCCAACCTTAAGGAATTCATGACCATAACGTCTGAACTTCTTCTCCACGTCAGCCTATCTGCCAGGAACGTTCACACTAGCTCTTGTTAATTTGCTGCGATTGTTAAGTAAAATTTAATTGACCAATTTCTTGGCTGGCGTGAGTTTAAAGAGCCCCTGAAGACTTTGATAAAAACTCTTTGAATACCTCTCTTGTCTACTTTAATAATTCATAATAAACATTCAAACTTCCTTATTGATAATGGTGGCTAGATCAAGCAATTCAAAAATTCCCTTATGCCCTTCTTGGCATCCAATATATTCTCTGCATTGGCACGATTGGTCATGAATAGGATTTATATCATTTAATATTACCAAGCTGAATATAACCAATAATTAATTCTACATTTGTTCCAACATTACTTCTGAAACACCTCTGCAAAACTTTGCTAAATTCCTCAAACCCCTGAAATTTGTCTTTGCCAAAAGACTTCAAAATTTCAAACAACCTGCCGAATTACTTTTAAACTCTATGCGAATTCCGAGTTGAATCTGCTTGCAAATGGATTTGGGTTGTCGTCAAATCCATTGGACTTGAGAATTTTCGTCCTCAAGTGTTAAAAACCTGTAAACGAAGCCCTCTAGTTCTCCTGATAATTGATTTCCAAAAACATGATTAATGAATTCCTTTTCACCACCTTTTATACTCCACCACCTTTTGATTTTTTATTATTAAATATTTTGCACCGCTAAAGTAACTTTATATAATATTTTCTCCATCCTTTTAATAAAGTCACTTTAATAATAAATTAATTAATCAAATATAAATGTATAAAATATTATCTCAAGACAATATTTAATTAATTAAATTAATCCTTACTGGTGATTACTCGGAAAATGGGGATGTTGGCGTAAAATCTAACACCTCTGGAGTGCAGGTTTGTACGGACAGCTATGTACACTATGCAATGAGTGCTCTTCAAATTAGGAGGGGAAGCTCCCTCGTTGTGCTGGAATGCATGGAAAAGAAAAGTAATCTAAGTCCTATCTTTTTGTTCTCAGCTGGAAGAGGCACAAGGTTAAGAAAACCAAGAACGTTGCAGCTAAGGATTTTTTGGTTTCGGATCATCAACTACAACTAAGCTATCTACTTTAAATCTATCCAATTTCCTCAAGAAAACAGAGCATGAGGAAATGGAGCAGGGTTTGACTATCAGATGATAAACGAGTTTAGATTCTCTACTTGAAGGCAAGGTGGTGCATCTATCAGCTCAATCTAGACAAGTTTATTGGGCACAAAACAGATTTGATAATTTACCATGACAATCTTATGAAACCCTATGTGGCATAACACTTGATCATAATAGTAAAGACTCAAAAAAGATTTATCATCACAATCTCACGAAACCCTATGTGGCATAACACTTGATCGTAATGATAAAAGATTCACAAAACAGATTTATCTAAACTATGGGAAGAATTTACCACGCCAATCTTATGAAACCCTATGTGGCATAACACTTGATCAAGATAGTAAAGACTTCACAAAACAGATTTATCATCCCAATCGCATGAAACCCTATGTGGCATAACAATTGATGATAATGATAAAGATTCACAAAACAGAAAGAATTCACCATTACAATTGCATGAAACCCTATGTGGCATAACAATTAATCGTAATAGCGAAGACACATGAACAAATACCAAAAGAGCAATATTGAGGGCAAGGTAGGCGCAGATATATTTCTCTCTCAAGCAAAGTTAATTACAAATGAGCAAAAGCTCTTATTTATATACATCAAGGTGTAGGGAACCCTAAAATCACCTTGTGTTAACTACATCTCGCAAATGCATGCAAGATTAATTATTAAACCCTAATGAAGTAAACTATACAGTTAAGCTGGAAAGCTACCATCAGTTGGTACAAATAACCTAAATGGACATGTGCAAGCATGCACGTCCTTATTTAAAGCAAAGTTAACTGGACACTACCTTCAGTTAACTGGAAACCCTAACCCTAACTCCTGTGATGATAATTCCAAGAATGAGATAAGCATATGTTAAGTCAGCAAGTGAACTCAAGACTGAAAGTCGAGTTAACTGCTGCTCATGACTCAACCCTCGAAATTAACTGCAGGTTCCAACTGGTAGATCACTCCATGTCATCTCGGTCTAACACTTCGACCAAGAACTTATCAATTACTTTGTCTTCCGGCACTCTGACGCTGTCCAAAAATAATAATCTGCTTCTTCAATTGTCACTTTCCTTGACTGTATGCATACATTCTTTAACATTTTCAGTTGCCTTCTTGAAACTAGCTGAAATTACTAAAAATGTGATCAAAACCTCCATCAAGATATCGCAAACATGCTTCTGAAACTCAGTTTGTATAGCCTCGAGATCAGCTTAGGTACCATCTTTCACGAAGATAATGGTACGGGATTTGAGTGATTTTGGCGGCTCCGTAAATGAAGTGGTGGCCGTTTCTTTTGCAACTTAACGCTTCATTGTCAGCTGCTCTGATGAAAACCTAAATTAAGACCGATTTGGTCTTGAATTTAGTCTAGTTGAACTGCCTTTTGAAAAACTTGCCCGTTGACTGTGAACACGGCTATATTCTGACAACTTTCTCCGGAAAGCAAAAGTGGCTCCTGGTGAGGCTAAAAATAGCCTGTCAGAGGATAATCTTCACCAAAAATTCTGAGACATGGGTTTTGTCTAGAAAAGGATTCTAAGACAACCCACAACGTTAGAATTGAGAAAATATGTCGTTTAGCTTGATATACAAAGATTCTTCAGTCGAGAATTGTAAGGGTTTTCGTTTTAGAGCTTCTCGGGGGCAATTTTTCTTGAGAAAATCTGGAACATGGGTTTTATGCACAACGGAATTCTGAACAAACCCAGATGATTAGATTTTCAAAAAGATGTGATTTTGGCCCACATGCAAAGAAATTCTCGGAAAAAAGCACAGAGCTTCAGAATGAAGACTACGGGGCGATTTTCTCGAAAAAATCTAAGAAGTGGGTTTTGCTGCAAACGCTGAAATATGGGAACCCAAATGATCAGATTCTAAATATGTGTTGAGTTTCTTTGACATGCGAAGAAAGTACCTAAGGTGAGAAATAGAAGAAATAAGGCAGGAAGATAGAAAGTTTTGCTTGTCTGCTTCTGAAAAATCTGCAAATCTCTTCTCTGGAATTTGATAAAACCTGCATGCAAAGTGGAAATAAAGTCTAGAATCGCCTTCCTCTGAACAATCTGAACTCGTTGCTTCGAAGAACGCTAAATTCGGACACCTGTAGCACCTTTAACTTGCTGGTCGCTCAAGAAGAATATGAACTTCAGAGCAAAAGATGATGAAATAATGGACGCCATGGCTGAAATAAATAGATTTTCATTTATGAAATTCGCACAAGGCAAAGAATTCATGAAAAATGGCGCTTGGCTTCTAATTGGACCCCATCTTAGTTAATCGCAACTCAAACAAGCTAAATAAATGGTCATGCATTAGGTTTTCCCTTTTCAGTCTTCATTTAACAAAACCATGCGACTTTGTCTTCAGTTAGCACTCTTGATTGAATTCGCCATCTTCACACTTGCTTTAGATTCATCAAATTTGAACTCAAGCGTCCCTTTTGATAACTAAAGTTGACAATCTTAATTGAGATGAGAAACTCGCCATCTTCATGCAATAAACATTTCTAAAAATAGCGAGCCTTTTCAATCTTCAGTTGGCCTTCAAGAAGTGCGCCAACTTCACTCTTATGCTTCAATTTAATTCTAAAAATAACAACCCTTTCGGAACTAAAGTTGCCATTCCTTGAAAAGTGCGTAGCTTCACAAATTAATGCTTCATTATTTTAAACCTAAATATGGCGACCCTTTTCATGACTGAAGTTAACAACTTCATGCGCCATACTTCACAAATCTATGCTTCATCATTAAATTCGTCCCTTTTAAAACTTCAGTTGACACTCAATGAAGCGCCATACTTCACTAAAACTTCACAATTTTGACCAAACTCGCCATGCATGTGAACTTCAGTTGACATTCAGTGATAATCTTCAGTTAACTCAACATGCAACCAAGTTAACTCAACATGCAAGGTAGTTAACTGAACATGCAAACTAGTTAACTCGACATGCGAACTGAAAGATCACTCCACATGCCAATATACGAACTGAAGATGACAACCCAAAAAACGTTTAGTCTAATTGCAGTCAGAACTCCAGTTAAGGCGTCCATTCAACTCACTTTCGAAAATTCAATTTTGAACTCTCAAGCAAATTCCAGACTAAGCCAAATTTCATGAAAATTTAAGCCAAAACCTCTGCCGAGACCTCTGTTCATCTCCTGACACTGGTTAACTGACTTCTCCGATTGACTGGCTGACAGGTGCATTGCAGAGCTAAGTAAAAACTGATCAAAAGATATCTTGAGAGTGCACGTCATAATACTGACATCTGAAGGCTCAAAAATCCAAGCGCCATTTGCAAAAGCTGCGCTTTTTCTCAGACTTAGTCAATTTTCAACATCTGTATCTCGAACGAAGGGAAAAACAAAATCCTTCATAACTTCTGATTTACCAACTTTCAGGACTGGATCTCAGGTTCACTGCGGAGCTAACCTCATTCTGCACGACAGCTGCAAAGGCATATTTCTTCAGAAAACATCATCTGAGGAGTGAAAAACAAGGGCGCCTTTTTGAAAAGTTGCTCTTTTCATTCCAGACTCGGCCATTTTAGGAACTGACTAAAATAATACAAAAAAAACCTCGACTGCAAGCTGCTGAGTCATCTCATGATCTGACGAAGACAGGCAACGAAAAGCTGAGCGTAATACGGACACATTGAATATCTGGTATCATCAGAAAGAAAGCATTAAAGGCTTGAAAAGCTTAGGCGCCTTTCCCAAAATGTGCTCTATTGCTTTTTCCTCTGATATTTTGACTAAGATTTGACCCTACGTTCGACCTCAGGTTCAAACACTTCAGCAACTCAGATTCACCCACTGACGGATGCGTCGCGAAGCTTGAACAAATGTGAGACAAACATCTTGGACGGCAGCTGCGGCTTTACCCGGTCGTTAAGTCAAAATTTTCACTTTAAAGTCTTGTTTTCGCATTCCTTATCCTACAACTTACTCGAAAGCAGGTCGTTTAGCCAGTGATAGCTCACTGGAAGCTGGCGTGATGCTGAGATGAATGTCTGCTGGAGGTGATAAACCCTAAAAGCGAGGATCAGGCCCCTAAAGATAAACCCATTTGAGAATGTGCTCCCGTCTCGAGATAAAATTTGATGTTTTTCGCCAGTTACCATTTTCTTAAATCCTCTTCAATAGAGGCCGACATGACTGGCGACACCAACTCCATATTTGAAAAGCCCAACAACGACCTTCTGACATCACTTTAACAAGATTAAGACTCAATTAAGCAAAATGCCTTAGTGAAGCAAAAATTTTGGTTTTGGGTACAACAGGGGACATTACATCTTATGATAATTAATTGTTGTCCTGTACATGCCAGCCCTATTTCATGGCTTCCTTCTGTCACTATCTTATTTCTTGGCAAATCTTGAGGGATGCTTTCATATGTGCCTATGGCAGGCCAACCTTGAAATGTAACCTTCCATTCAACGGTACTGCATGCATGCCATTGTCTCCCTTCTTTAGGTTTTATTATCTACTTTGTTTTCATATGTGTTTTTGTATTAGTTTAATGCTATTATCTGAATAGATCCCAGAGCCTCTTAGTTTCATTATGAGTTTTATTTTTTCAGTGAGCTGTATCACTTTGATAGTCTGTCATAGTTATTTCTTTTGGTGTCTAATCTTGTTTGTTGGGTGCCACCAACATACTCTATCTCACATTTAAGCAAATTGAGGACCCTGTGACAGGGAAGAAAGAAAGAAATAAATTATGTTAATGTCCTCAGATGACCAAAAGTATGTGAATGGGACTAGAGGCTACAGAAGTTAACAAAAGAAAGTTCTAGGAAGAGAGAACTTTAGAATCAAAACAATAAAAGTACATAAGAAAAAATAAAACACTCTGCCTCTAACAAATAGCCCCAAAAGCATGTGCTGGTGAAGATTGGAAGGAAATCTCATTGAAGAGATATGTTGGTTTTTCCTTCATCAAATGCTGAAGGTTCACAATGGTATGGGAGAAGCAAGGGAAATTCCTAAATATACATGCTCAAAGTTAGCATCTGAGATATATAGACACAGATGGAGTATGGGGAAATTAAATTTCATTGGGACATTCTTCAATTCATTCAAGCATCAAAAGTCAAGAGTAACAAGGACCTTAAGTTCCTCAAAACTTCAATTCAGAAGAGAAGGATTGCCATCCAATGAGGTGAAGTTAATGTGAATGAATAAAATTCATTAACAAATTTTAGCTTAATGCTTATGAATAGAAAACTATAGCTCACTACAGCAGAATTGGATGCATATGCGCTTATGTTTTAGTTTCTGAATTTTGATGCATGGAAAATCAATTAATGTTCAATCTTGATCATATGCAGGTCATGGTAAACTCAACTGAGAAAGTCAGGTTAGCAGGCAACCCAAATGTAATGGTTTGTGAGCGTGGTACAATGTTTGGATACAGTGAGTCAACGTCTTTTCCAGTTCTTTGAAATATGAAGTTGTGCTCATAAAAGATGATAATTACATGACTGCTGTATAAATACACTGGTCTTAGCCTTTCCTAGGTGATTGTTGAGTGCTTGACTAGAAAAATTAAATACTTTAAAAAGAGAAGTGTTATTGTAAGGAATATAAATAATTGTTCTAATGTTAGGCTGCAGGGTAAGCATTAATTTAAAAAGCTGTTATGTCCTTATTTTAGACTAATCTCTTATAACATTAAAGAGAAGACAAGATTGGCTGATATACTACAAGCTATGTGGTGTTTTAGTACACAGCAATGTCTATTACCTGCGAAATTTCACCATACCTGCACTCTTCCAGGTCTCTGCCCAGATACATTATTTTCTAATAAATAGTTTATGCTTTACTGAGATGGTTAGAGGTTCAAAGAAACAAATTTGATATGGTTGACATTAGAAGTGGAGGAAAATATATCCTTATTTGCTTCTCACCTTTTACATGCAAGGCCTTCGGTTATCTTTGTGTTAATACTCTTGTTTACATT
>VDFB02161058.1:0-37732 GCA_007258455.2 Sequoia sempervirens | reverse complement strand
AGAAACTACCTATAGAGCCCCTCAAAATCATTAATGAAGCTTGAGGGAGTGGTCATCACAAAACACTTGTATATAGGTAGGGCCTACACCATAGACTTCAACAGAGTAACTCTACCAGCTATAGATAACCATATATAGGTCCAATGACAAACCAACCCTGGAAATTTATCAATCTCATCCTACCAAAAATGCATGGGAGGTGGGCGCACATCTAGAGGAATACCAAGATAGATAAAGGGAAGCTTCCCCACTTGAAACCTTAAGATCTTGGTAGTACACTACTGGATAAGCCTATGGGTATTAAATAAATAAATGCAAGACTTACTTTCCTTAATGCTTTGACCTGAGAAAGCCAAGTAATAATCCAAATTCTATCGAAAAGCAATCACTTTAGCCACCTTAGCAGCACCCATCAAAGTTGAATTGTCCACAAACTGAAGATGGGTTTGAGGAGGGAGAGAGTTGCTCCATTTCCATCCTTGAATGAGCCCATCCGCAACCTGGGACTTAATGAACCTCCCCAGGCCTTCAGCCATCAAGATGAACAAATATGGGGATAAGAGATCCCCTTGCCGAAGACCTCTAGAAGCACCAAACAGATCAAAGGACTCCCCATTTATGAGAATAGAAAAGGAGGACGTCGTCACACAACTCATGACCCATTAATAAATCCACTTATTACTGAACCCAAAGGCTCCTATAATTTTGATCAAAAAGTCCCATTTAACTCTATCATAAGCCTTAGCCATGTCCAAATTTATAAACATAGCCTTTTCCCTCGTAGAGGCCATGGAATGAATAGTCTCCTCCATAATAACCACTCCATCCAAAATCTGTCTACTCGCAACGAAGACCCCTTGTTCCTCTAAGACCAACTTATCTAGCCATGGCTTTAGACGCTCAACAATTAGCTTTGTAAGGATTTGATACACCACATTACACAAAGAAATTGGTCAAAAAGATTCAGAGAATCAACACCCTCACATTTTGGGATAAGAGCAAGGAATGTGGCATTCATGGCTTTCAACATTTTCTTATTCCTTAAAGGCTCCTGCACAACCTCCAACAGATCAAGGTTGATCACTTCCCAAAATTCCTGAAAGAACTCTTCCAGGAACCCATCTAGACCAGGAGCCTTCCCTTTTTTCAACTGAAACACCAAATCCTCCAACTCCTTCAAACAAATAGGCTTAAGAAGAGAGGAATTCATATCCATAGTCACCAAAGGAGGAATACAAGCCAAGATAGAAGCTTCTTCCTCACTGGCAGGCGAGGCATCTTCAAAAAAGAGATCAGAGAAAAAATGAACCACCCCATTAGAAATTTCCAAAGAGGAAGAAAGAACAAATCTCTCAGAAGAGCAAAGAGAAGAAATAAAGTTACGTTGTCTTCGAGCCTTCACCGAGTTATGAAAGAAGGAAGTGTTCCTATCCCCTTCCTGAAGCCAATCAACACGATCCTTCTATTTCCAAAAAAATTTCTCGCGAAGCTCCCATTCCTCTAGGTCTTTAATAGCACTATCCTCTAACCTGCTCAAATTCGCATCAAAACCTTGATCCTGAATCTGCCTAGTAATAGAATCCAAGTGCTCCTGAGCAACCCTTTTCTTTTGAAACACATTGCCAAATTGATGCTTATTCCAATGTTTTCATTTATACTTCACATATTGAAGCCTCTTCACAAAGGAGTACATAGTTGTACCAAAAGCAAGTTGTCCTTTAGTCCACCATCTAGAAACTAGATCAACAAGAATCTCATCACTAAGCCACATAAGTTGAAATCTAAAAGTTTTTTTCCTAGAACCACTAGCCAGACAGACATAAAATTTAATCGGCCAATGGTCTGATCCCCACTAATCTAAAATTGTAGAGCTTGACAACCACTTGTCACCAACCCAAAAACTTGAAACAAGAAACTTGTGTAATCTTTTAGAGATGGCTTCATACCCAAGCCTCCTATTATTCCAAGTAAACATGCCATTCAAAGGTTTGATATCCACAAGCTGAATCCGAGCCAAATTCTCCCTAAGAAGATCAAAGGAGGGGTCCAAATGAGGCACTCCCCCCCTTTTCTCCTCAAGAGAGGAAATTACATTGAAGTCACCTACCATAATCTAGGGAAGGAAGGGATCCAATGATCTCAGAAAATTGATATGAGACCACAAGAGAATCTTACCAGGGACATCCATCAGAACAAAAATGTTGGATAGAAAAACTCTTTCCCCTATCTCCAAACTAATCACAACAAGAGAAATGGAGAATCTACTAGAGAACCACCAAACAAGAGAGATTCGCTGAGGATCCCAGAAGCAAGAAAGACCTCTAGAGCTTCCCTATGCACCCACACACTGACATAAACCTCTATTCCAAATCTTAGAAGCACTCTGCATCATACTATCCACAAATAACTTTGTCTCCTCAAGGAAAGCCAAATCCAGAGAATGAGCACGAACCAAGTCCCGAATAACCTTTTTTCTAGGGATTCTATTCATACCCCTCACATTCCATGATAGCACAATCATCGAAAAGGATGAGAGAAGTGAGTATCCAATGTCTTCACCGACCCAGATTCAACCAATGTCTCACTAGCCAACTTAACTTTCTCCTAATCCTTCTTCCTACCCACCTTCTGGGACTTATCAGGAGCACTTTTTTTAGAGGATTTTGTTGCACACCCAAAATAGGAGAAGAAGCAGAAGCTTTACTCTTGCCACAATCTCCATAACTTGAACCTCTAGCAGGGCATGCACCTACAACAACAAGGACCAAAGAAGTACCAACCACCACACAAGGGTCCCTAAGCCCAACCTCAGGGGAAGGAACAAAATAATCCTTCACTTCCCCAGGAGCCTCCATAGGGCCAGGAACCAAAGATGTAACAACCATAGGCTTAAGATTATGAGCAGTAAAAGGGGGAGCATCTACATGCATGTCAAGAGATATCCCCTCCTCATGAACTAATTCATCTAGTGCATCAAACCTATTAAATACCCCCTCCTCTTGGCGATCCTGAAAATTCCTCTTTTGCCCTCGACTTTTATTTTGAGGCCTAACAGGCACAAACCCATCTTTATCTAGAGTCACCCCTTGCATGGGCCCTTTTCCCTTTTTAGATCCTGGATTTGATGGAGCCATCTTGTTACTTGAGTTACTCGCTCCAGGAGCATGAGGACACCTCCTCTGAAGATGACCATACTTGCGGCATAAACAACATTTAAATGATAGAGTTTCATAATCTAATAGCCAAGTCCAGGAGCTAGACCCCACACCATCAACAGAAATAGAGGACAACAACATGATACACAGAGATCACGAGAATGGCTGAACACGATTACAGAACTGACACCATCTGAGAATTAATGGATTATCAAAGTCTGTTTTGACTTAAATGCACAAAAATCCAAATTCAGCTAAAATTAATAAAGCAACAAAAATCCCTTCTAAATCCTCTCTCTCCTAAGTTCCCATGTCCTCCCAATCAAGGGTCGGCGAAAGCGGAAGAGACCTCATCCCAAAAACCAGAAGCCAAACATGCCTACCGCAATATTCCAAATCCCTTCAACTGCCTTTGGAATACCACCACCGGCATACTTGGAGCTCTTTCCAAGCAACAATTAACCTTTTGCACTTTAATTCACTGATTCTTCTAGACAAGCCCACTCCAGGAGAAGACAGAGTGGGAACCCATCCCTCACCTTTGTCATAGCATCATCCCCCGACACCCCATCCAAACCATTGTTCAAAGCCATGAGAGCCACAACTAGCAACCCTTGCCACACACCACCACTCACCGAATCCTGGTCACTTCAAAACTCACTCCACTGAACATACAACACTACCAACAATGAACAAGCCCCAAAGTCCAACCCATAAGCTGGTAGCCCATGTGACCAAGGAAAATCCCAAACCCAAGATAGCTTCAGCTCCCCAAATGCAATAGGAAAGGATAAAATCTTCAAACAAAGAAGACCTCCCACCCCAGACACAGTAAAGAACCCACCTCACCACAAAGAAAACTCAACTACACATGATCAACGACCAAGCCTGAACATGCACAGGTCATCGACGCCATGCACCATGGCCTCACAATCCACGGGCACACACCCACGCACAACTGAGTCCTATCACCATCAAATAAGAATTTATTTAATTATAGAGGAAAAGAGATAATTAGTGACATAATTTAAATAAATTGGCATTTATTTAAATTAATCAAAAGAGAAATAAAGATAAAGTGAATTAATTAAATAATTAAGAATTATTTAATTAATAGAAGAATATGACCTTAGGAAATAATTAAATAATTAAAATTATTTAATTATGCAGAAAAGAAGAAAAAATAGTGACAAAATGTTGCTTGCAGGTTCGAGACATTTTTTAGTGTCTACATTTTTCCCCTCTTTGATACAATGTGATTTTGAGTGTTGTGTCGATGAATATTTAGAAAAATTTGGTTTAGGACTTGTCCCAATATGCCCTGGTTAAGGCAGGATAACATGGTGCCCCCTCGGGAAATTTGACAAATTTCCAAAAAAATTGGCAAATTTACGGATAGGTCAATTGGATAGGCACAAATGCAAGGACTGACTGAAGAAATGTTAACTAGAAGAAAATGTTAATAAGAAGTGAAGAATAGTTAGATGAGATGAAATAGGATGAGATCTTGTTGATAGATGTTGAGATTTTATTTTATTGCATGATTATCATCATAGAGATTTTATTATCAAAATGGATAAAGAACACCAAGGTATGACATAGACCAAGGCGTGATATGCTATCCCTTGTAAAATAGACACATGACAGACAAGGAGTGTCATGATGCATACTAGTAACTATAGAACCTTGTTGAAATATGTGAGGAAGAAACCACAAATCATGCTAATCCTAATGTAAGAAAGTGTTAGATGACCTTTCACTCGCATAAGATGTTTTGATTATGCCAAATGGAATCCCAATCACACATAAGGAACTTAGTTGCCCCAGTCATATATCCAAGAAAACCACAAATAAAAATCAAAGAGAAAAAGTTCATGATCCATCATCACTCCTCCCATCACTTATGGACTTCCTCAAGGCGTATAGTAGCATGACAAAAGATAAATCAATAAAAAGATAAGACAAACTGGACCAATAGAGTCAACAAACATTTAGATCTTCTTGCCAACGATAAGTATTTGTATGATCGGATTTATGGATCATGATAGTGTCTAGTTTCAAGAAATGAGGCATGTCGTATAAGATGTTAAGTTTGGTTTCAACGATGTGACATCTTGTATAGGAAATTTTGATAGGATTGAGTATGATTTCAGGAATGATACACCTTGTATAAGACATTGAGTCTACTTTTGAGGATGCAACAACCTATATAGGACAATTGATAGCCGATAGATGAAGCCTAGTTTCAGAAATAAAGCATGTTGTATAAGACATTGAGTCTAGTTTGGATGATGCAACATCCTATATAAGACAACTTGATAGTTGATAAGGATTATTGATGTTTGATAGAAACTTATGATTAGGAAATTGATCGATTAGGATTGAAAACTGGTTGGATAGTTCATTTGTTGTTTCGAGATTTGGTAGGCTCGGTTCTCTATGGAAGATATATTGTTTGTGTCTAATAAAAATGTCGACCTTAGCAAGGGACAATTTATTATGAGACATGGATAATGATAGACATGACCTAATGGATAGATTGAAGCCTTGGGGACTCATTGATGATGGCCTTACCTACGTGAAGTCCCAAAGGCAACGTAGTTTGACCACTTGGACTAACATACACTGTTTTTGACATTTTTTTGCTTTTTTTGGAATGTTTTGATTTTTTTGGATTTTGACATGTTTTGATTTTTTTTGGATTTTTGGAATGTTTTGATTTTTTTGGATTTTTGGATTGTTTTGATTTTTTTTGGATTTTTCTAATATATACATTTATAGAAGATGCCAAGATCACCCATTGAGGTAAAATACATATGTAAGGATTTATTTCCAAGCAAGATGTATTCACTTGCCCCTAGTGTTTGACAAGGTATGTAACATTATGACTAGATGAATGTACTAGTTCAATGAAAAATAGATAGGTGAAGGATGGGGGTAACTTATTATGGAATGGGGAGACCATTTGATTCCAAGGACTAACTCACAATGGGATAACATGTTTTTTCTAAGCTAATGGGTTAGACATATGGCTATGGTGGTAATGAAAGTGTGAATTAAATGGTATGTGATCCTAAGAGAAGGACATGTCAAGAGTTTTCCAAAAACATGTTTTGAAGTATATGCCCCTAAAATTTCATCAAGATCAAGGGATGGATTTGGATAGGATATATAGGATATGGATAAAATGGAAATAGGAAATTAATAGGATAAGCAAGATCAAAGATTAAAATAAGACATGGATAAGATAAGGTATATAGTTTGAAGGGTGTGCATAAGGTGAAGTAGGTACATGATGTGTTATACTTATGGAGATACTTAGCCCTATCAAGATCAAAGGTGAAAAAAATGTAAGGATGAATGTAAGTAGGGTAATGGATAGGAGATTAGGGATAAAGGGAGATGTGGTAGGTAGGATAACATGGATGGAACTTACCCCCAAGTTTAGAGTGCAAGAGGATAGCAGATTACACATGATGCCTGTTTGCTAGGTTTTCATCATGGTACATATCCAAGGTTCCACAAGAAGTGATTTTCACCATTAGACGAATGATTTATCTTTACTTTTTACTTTTTTATTTTTTTCATATGAATTTTTGGGAATAAGATGGATGGAGAAGGATAAGGATATGGATAAGTGGATTTGGAAGATAGTGGATGCATGATAGGGAAATGGAGGAAGGACTCAAGAATCTAGTTCCACAGATGGTATGCCTTGAAGATGTGCTCCATTAGACCATGGAAAATTGAGGTATGCTCATAGACGTTGGAAGAATGATAGTAAGGGGGATGGAATGGATGGGAAGATGGTGGATGGATGTGGATTTATGCAAAGGATTGGATGAGAGGGATTGAAGGATGGAAAATAGATGTTGGATAATAGATGGGTTGATGGAAGACTTGTGGATGAGTGGATGGAAATGTTCGCAAGATCAACATTGGCACACACCTTGAAGGGTGGTGGAATTGTGGAAGAGAAGTGGACTTTGTATTTTGAGGTTTAGATGGAGGAGTAGATGTAAATTTTGGGATATAAGGACCCAAAATGGATGGAGGTGAGAATGATTATTAGATGGGGTGAAGGACTTAGGAGTGGATAAAGCTTTTGGATAAGCAAGTTTGGATGCCAATTTTGATTTTTCTTTGGGATGCATTGATTCTATGAGTATTTTTGTAATCCACATGGCTTTTGACTTTGATTTTTGATTCTTGGGAATTTATAGCCTTTGGGATTTAAATTTTTGATTTTGGATCATATTTTTCTTTGTTTTTGCATGTCTTTTTTATGAGACATGTTGATCCTTTGATTTTTGTGGATTTTTGGCTTTATGCATTTGAGATTTGGCATCCAAATTGATTCCAAGAGCAATGGGATTGGTGTATGTATATGAATGATGTGGATGTATTATAGATGGGTTGGTGTAAGTAGTATGTTGGAAGGATTTCAAAGATGTGTGCCTTTAGTGATATTCATTAGGGGTATGAGGTGATAGATAGAGAGGATAATGGGATTTTGGAATAGAAATGATAGGTGGTGGATTGTAAGGACCCAAGATGGATGGAATGGATAAAGGAATTGGTTTTAGAACATAAGGGCCCAAGATGGATGGAAGGGATGAAGGCTTGGGCTTTGAAATATAAGGATCCAAAATAGATAGAAGGGATTAAGGACTTGGTTTTGGGACATAGGGACCCAAACTAGATTTGGAGGATGGAGAATATGAATGTTTGGATTTAGATGGTAGGATTATGGGTTCGGGGTGGATGAAAGGAGTACCAAAATCTAGATAATTATAGCCAAGGCCATGATAATTAGGATTTTGTTGGATTTGGATGGGTTATAATATGCCTTTCTCATGTAAGCCTAACCCTTTGCCTTGATAATGCTTTTTTTGACAAATCCTTTTTCCAATGGGATACTTGTTTTGAAAACAAGAGGCTAGTACATTTTGAGGAGGATATGGTATGGAAGGAATGATAGGTTCTTGGAGGAAACTAGATTAGATGAAGGTGTAAGAACCCATTTGATAGGTGCATGGTTCATGAGTACCTTGGATAGGGGTGATGGAATCTTTTGGAGGATTAGGATCATGACATGGAGATGAAGGGATACTTGGATCATGAGATGGAGATGGAGGAAAAATTTGATATTGACTTGGGATAGGATCATGGGATAGGGTGGAAGGGATATATTTCTCTTGATATGTAATGGGATCATGAGGTGGAAGGGGATCGTGTGATGGAGTGGATGAGAAATATTGATCTTTATTAGGAGGGGTATCATTAGATGGGGTGGAAGGTGTACTTTGATCTTGATTTAGAGAGGGATCATGAGATGGTATGGAAGGGATACTTTTCTCTTGATATGGAAGGGGATCATGTAGGGGTGTGGAAGGGATGCTTTGATCTTGATATGTAGGGGAATCTATGTTAGCATGCTTTGGATTATTATCTTGATATGGATCCAATTCTAAAGATGGGGTATGAGTTTGGATATGTATAGGGGACTCTTGGATGGATTCAATATTTTGAAATGATAAGGATGGGTTTGGAATGGGGATCTTTGGAGTGGTCTTGATTGATAATGGAGTGAATTATGGTGTTGGATTTGGTGCTTCTGAATCACAGAAGAAATTTGTATCAAGAGATGAATTAGCTTGGATTTCATGATTATATATTGTGGATAGCCCTTGGAGATAAGCTTGAAAGGTTTCATTATTGGGTGATTTAGTTAATGGAGATGGTGTGGATTGTTTTTTCAAAGCTTGAGGGGATGAAGGAATGGTGTTAGTTCAATGGCATCATATGATGTGGATGTATCATTGGTGTGATCTCTTCAAAATGAGCCATTTCCAAACATAGGTAGATGACTTCGATCATGCTTGGAAAATGTGTCTTGAAATATGCTTACTTTCTCATTAGGTGAATTATTGGGATGATATTCAATAGTAATGTCACTTGATTGATAAGGCCTTGGATAAGATTCTTAAGACTATGGTAATTTCTTGTTTTGTGACCTTTGCTTCAGTGATACTGACAATATTCATTATCATTCCACCTTGCTGTTTTGAAAGCTCTTGGTTCATAACTAATAAACTTAGGAAGTGTAATAATATTAGAATCAATTAACTTCCTTAAGGTCGATTCAATAGGTTCCCCCAAAGGTGTATATGTTCTGGAGTTGGCTTATAGGTGGTGTATGCTATCCTGGGTGCAGTTCTTTGTGTGTTCTCTTGGTTATTTGGGGGTAGGATTGCTTGTTGTGTGGTTAAGTGGAAGTGAGGTGTTTTTTGGTTGGTTGAAGTTTATGTTTGTCATGTGCATTTTTAAGGTAGGAGGTGGTATGTTGGGTTGTTGGTAGAAGGGAATTGTGAATTGGAAGTTTTTTGCTTGTGATTGGGATGATGTACGTGAATATGTGGAAGTTGGATAGTTTTGAGATATGGGTAGGTTGGATTGATGTGATTGATAATTTGGTTGTGATGGTATGGACTCATGAGAAAATGAAGGTTGGTCCAAGTTGGATTGATATGATGGGTAGGTTGGTTGTGATGGTATGTTTCTATTAAAAGTATAAGGGCATATTTCCTTTGACATGTATCTCTTGTTTGAACCCATAGTTTGAAGATTAGCCATTTTTTTTTGGAGGTCCTAGAGTTGTTGAGTTAAAGAATCTAGCAATTGGTTGCCTAGTGTGGATCTCATGTTTGGTTGTGAAAGTGGAGGTGGAGGGGGGAGGTAGTTTTGGTTGTGTTGTTGATGGTTGTTTTGGTAATGGTAGGTTTTGTGGTTGGGGATTTTTTTGGTGGTGAGAACCCATGTTTTGTTGTAAAAGTGGAGGTGGAGGGGGAAGGTAGTTTTGGTTGTGTTGTTGATGGTTGTTTTGGTTTATGGATTTGGTTTGAGAATAATGTCTTTTAGAAAGAGATATAAAAACAAGAATGAAAGGACATCAAGAACATTAACAACCTCTAGACTTGCTTGTTTACTTGTTTTAAATTTTAATTATTTGATGCAATACGAAAAAAATAAAAAATGAAGACACTTTTTCTATAGCTCAATTTGGATATTTTGTCCCTTTTTAGCTTGAAGTGTGGAAGGAGATCTAAATGCTCAAGCACATAAGACACATCAACAAGCCTACTCAAGTGGGTGTATCAATCCTTGTATACACAAGAAATGATGGCCAAAATTTCAACTATAGGATTTACAAGCTCAATGAGGGGTATCCTCTATGTACCACAAGGGTACATGAGGCCTAAATCCATAGATGAAAGGAAATACCACCAAACAACCAAGAGGAAAGGGTAACCCACTCTCCACCTTCACTTCTCTAAGGTATAAAGTTCTTAGAGGCTTATCCTAGATTGAAAATATTTCACTTCCAAGAGGTGTCTTTTGATTTAGACCCTGCTATTTATACTCCATTGGAACATGGGAGTTGAGGTCATCCCCTAGAGTGATCACTTCTCTAGGTAGGTCTCCTAAAAATAAAAAAGAAAGATCACTTATTTATGGTGCACTCAAGGTCATCGAGCTAGGACGCGAGAGGAGAGAATATGTAAGTAGATCTTGGGGATTAAAGGACAAGGAGTTTATTTTAAGCCCAAATCCAAATGTGTATGATCAGTTTTAAGCTCAATTTCAATATGTGGAAGACACACCAAGCAAGATGATCTAAAGAAAGAAATGATTCTTATAATATATAGCAAAGATTTTGATTACTTGGAATGTAAATGAGATAGTTTAGAACAAATTCACCTAGATTTAATTCTTTCCAATTATGTTTGAAGCCCCTTGATCCAATATGATGAGATCCAAGCTAGCTTTTATCCTCCTCCTCAAATCAAGTGTGTGAATACATGCCAAACATGACAGTCCAAAAAAAATCAATGTGTTACAATTTGTTTTTCTTATGACATTAGTACTGATAATAAAACTCTTTTAAAGATCATAAATTAAGCTTATGATGCAATAAAATATATGTAAACAAAATATTTGCTCATCACAAGATTGTAATTTTATTTATTTTTGACCTAGTCAAACAAGATCTGATTATTTTGCTATATTTTTTACCCCAAAAATAAAAAAGCAAAGATATCCCTAATAAAATTCTGAGAACTTTCCAAAAAAGTAATTTTTTTAGAAAAGTTCTTTAATTTGAGCCTTAGGGAGCAGATTTATGAAGAAGTACTAATTTTCAAAGATTTGATTTTATATTAATGATTTGAGGTCAAAATAAAAATGTAAAGAACAAACCCCATATAGAATTCTAAGATCTTTCCAAATATGCAAACATTTCTGAAAAATTTACTAATTTACGACTAGAATTTAATATTTATGAAAAATATTAAAAATGTCATAACTCGCTAAAAAATGTTGACCTAAACCTAATTTTTAGATTGTAGGATTTTAATATGATCCATGAACTCCAGTAAAAAAAATAGAAAAAAATTCGTGGTCATATAGGAGATATTATGAGATCTTTGAAAAATACTAAAAATAACATAACTCACTCAAAAATGTTGACCTGAACCTAATTTTTTGATTGTAGGCTTCTAATATGATCCTTGACCTACAATAAAAAATTAGAAAAAAAATTGTAGCCATTTGGAAGATATGAAATCTTTGGAAAATATTAGGGTTTAATCTTCAACCTAATATGCACATGGTTAATCTTTAAATTTTTGAACAAAACAAAAAGATAAGGTTAGAAAAACCTCATAAAATAAAGATACAATAAGGATGTTTGATTCACGTCAGGTTCACCAATTTTTTGATAGGGGAAATTCAGGGGAAAATATGAATCAATGATAGCAACCACAAAACTACCTAAATTCAAGCCATAATGACCGTAATCTAATAATGAAGCACAAATGACAATAAAAATCCAAATAATAAAGCAACAAACCTCAATTCCTATGCCAAAGTTGATTCTCCTCCATTTCTCTTCTCCATTTTACTTTTTTTTGCTGTTAGATTTGTAGTATGCAATATATTTGATAAGCTTGATGTGTAGTAGCAAGATCTCAAGATAATAGATAGTAAAATTTTAAAGATTGTGGTTCTTCAAGATGAATGATATGAGAAGAAAAATATTGAAGATTGTGGTTAACCTTAGAATGAGAATGATAGCTTGCTTTTATAGAAATCCCAATTCAAATGAGGGTGAGGATTGAGTGATGATGTATGATGATCAATGGATGAGATTAATTGAGAAGAAAAGAGATAAAAATGGGAATAAAGGATTGCGATCCAAGAAACTAGAATAAGAGATAAGGCTTGGATAAGAATAAATTAAAATTATTTACCATTTCCCTCCATCTATTTTTAAATGATTAATTTTAATTATTTAGTATTTCATTTCCCACTTTTCTTCTATAATTAAATAATTATTTTTAATTATTTAATTATTCATTTTTCCTCTTCTAAATTAAATAATTTATTTGTACCCCCAAGCTCCTTGTGATTGTAATACACAAGGGCACCAACCACGGGGATACCTAATATCCTATATCTAAAAATGGTCATGATTAAGCTTGTTAATTAATTAAATATGATTTATTTAATTAATTCACTTGATGTCATCTACATATAAATAAATTTAATTATTTATTTATATCATTCATTTTCTAATTCTTCTACCTTAATTAAATAAATAATTTTATTTAATTATTAACATTTCCACCTTCCACCTTCCGCTTGATTAAATTAAATAATTTTTCATAATTTATTTATATTTGATTATCATTCTATTCTAAAGTTTGAATATTTTGAATATTTGAATAATGGAATATTCTTCATCCCATAATCGAATTAAAATATTAAATATTTTAATTTAATATTTTCCACCTCACCCTAATTTCATTTTTAAACATAATTAAATATGATTTATTTAATTATGCGAGTTGCCATATCCGTCTTCACTTCCAAATTAAATAAATATATTTTATTTAATTTCTAACTCATGCTAACTCACCCTTCCAAATTCTCAACTCATCCTTCGAAATGGAAGTTTCCCTTTGGATCTCAATGACGAAATTGAAAGAAAAGGGAAACCTTCCATCCTCTTCTCCACTCTCAAAAAATCTCCCACCGTCCGTTCGAACAAGCTTAATCTGGACTGTTGATCGAATCAGCCAATCGAATCCGTTCGAAAACTCTATAAAAGCCGGTGCAAATCCAAGTTTTGGTTACCTACACCTTCGCATACTTACGCACGCACTCACCTTCGCATATCTACATTCATACAATCAACATTGCATTCATATCATTTTCAGTATCACAGCCATATTCTCATCCTAGCATTTTAGCATAGCTTTTGCATTCAGCATAATATGCATTTTTATTTAAATCTCATTCTTTAGATGTCATTTTGTTGAGCATTGGTCTACTGATCTGAGAGCCATTCGAAGCAACAAAATGCTAGAGTTAGAGGAAGATAAGACGATTTCGGGAAGCTGCTGTTACTGTTTGCGTATTTCTGTTTCTTTTTCAGTTTTTCTGATATAATGTCTTATTAATATGTGTTTGAATTTCATCTACATTGGTACAATTTTCACTCACACATAAAATGGCGCCCACCGTGGGGCTCAAACCCACAAATTTAACATTTTCAAGAAGTCACGGACAGCTCAAGGCTCGAATTAGTCAGTTGGGCTTTCTAAAAATTTGACGCTTAGGCGATTCAAAATTTCCCCGAGGTACATACGGGTTTCTGACTTTGCTTTGTAAAATTTCGGATACCAATACCGTGGATCTTCCTAAGTTAGGGCGATACCGCGGATCAAGTTAGCCATACCGACCGCTTAGGTGCATACAAGAACCGCTTAGGGCAATACATAGAGTAACCAAGCTTACGCCAAGCATATAGAGTCTTTCTTTCGGCATACACAGTAACTATTTTTAAAAGCATTTAAATCTTTCTTACGGTGCATTTAGTTTCTGTTTAGGCACATTTAGTTTCTGTTTAGGCGCATATAGTTTATGTTCAGGCGCATATAGTTTATATTCTGGGGCATATACCCTCTATTTTGGCGCATATATCTTCTGGCGCATATAGCTTCTGTTAGGGCGCATATAGACTGTAACAAAAATACAAAATTCTGAGTCTGACGCCTTCCGCAGACATAAATCTTTTTCTTTTTCTAAATTTTAAAATGAAGCAATCCTAGGGTAGCCACATCTGGATAAAATGAAGCAATCTATGATAGTCACCAAACAATGATCTTGTAGTTAAAATTGAACAAACTTGTTTTTGGTGAAGCAATATCTTCACTTAGATTAGATCATTGTGATTTGGAATTTAAAAAGAACATTCCACAGCTTGATCAAGGGTAATAGGTTCATGCTCTCCCCAAATCAAAAGTATCGTAAAATAATTAGACTTGGTTTCTTTCATTCTATAATTTTATTGCTTTAAATTCCAACCCTTGAGAGCCCTAGAGGGGAAAGTACTCACCTGGCAATTAATCAAGTGGGTTCGCCAAAGCCGAATGGCTCTACTGCAAAATTCCAGCAAACTAGGGAAACCTTCTTCCGCAAGAGTGGTGGTAAGGATAAATCCATCCCCCAAAGCCTTTGTTCTGAAGGTTGGGAGGTCTCCCCGAGGGAGCTGGCTGGTTGCCGACCAACATAAAATCCACACGTAACCTAGTGTAGTGGCCAAATGAAGCCGGGCTTCAAAACATTCTAATAATTGTGTGAGGAAGAATCTCAGCCCCAAGATACTCTGCTAAGCACTATATAAATTGCCAAGGACAATCGCTTTGTCAGTGGATCCAAAGATCCACTTCAGAACTCCGGTATGCTTAGAAAGCATTAAACACTTGCACCCCTTCTGGGAAGCATTACCTACCAGGAGCTTCCATCGAAGTTCTGGGGTGATGCTGGGGTTGCTGACACAGGACGACCTACTTAGAATTTCAGAGCAGTCTGTCTGACTGTCTTCGTGCAAAACTGCAAAACATTTGATGAAAAACATTTTCTTGATCAAACACTTCATGTTAGTATAGGGCTTTAAGAACAACTGTTTTCAAAAATGTTTGTTGTGTCTTCCATCACATAAATTCAGATAAAGAGATCATCCAAAAAGAACATGAAGAACAACAACTGAAAGCCACTTAAGAGTTTTTCATACCATTGGTTCAACAACATTCCCAATAACATTCCCATGCTTAGAGATTGGAAATCAACAAAATTTCCCAAGAAATCAGTGTCTAAAAGGATCAGAAAACCCAAGAAACCATTAGGATACAAGAAAACACTGCAAAAGAGAAAATTCTTGTACAAAATTCGACAAGTCTTGCTTCACTATCGAGGATTTCTTCATAGATATCAGGATTTTGTTAGAGGATACACTGATGAATATGCTATAGATCCCTTAGATTCTCGAGCTTATTATCAAAGATTAGCTCTATCACAACGGCATAATCATAACCAACCTCTTGAATTTGACAACATACCACAACCTTCTATAGAATATCCTTCACACCCCAGTCATATTCTTCAAAGATCTTGAGAGAATTTCTTTAAAAATGAAGATCATAATCTTTTAGAGTGCACCTTTCAAAACAACTTTCTAATTTTTGGTTCAACTTCCCCAACGGGATTCTGAAATCCTTCATCAATTGGAAGCCACAATCAATAAATTAGGAGCATCCTTGATCTTATCATAAGATTCCGCATCTTATCAGATCATCATCATCACACTTGTCAGAAACCGTGATCTAAGTTTAGAGGAAATTTTCAAATTCATATGCCTATCTCCACAAGATCTCAACACAATAAACTGAAGGATACAATCCAAAAAGAAAGTCATATTCAAAACACTCAAGAAGAAGGAGAAAGCAGTAATCCTCTTTTCAGCATAAATCAAAATCCACTTTTTAACAAAAACATGGACAATAGAGAAGAAAATCCGTTCTACCAATACAAAGACATGAACAAAACAAAAAAAGATAGTGATGAGGAACAAGATGAGGAACGTCTTAGAGAGGCTGAGCAAGATCCAAAATTCCATAAATCCATTGAAAAGATCTTGTAGCGAGATAAGGAAAAATATTTTCGCTATCTAGCCGAACAAGGGGCTAAATTGCCTCACGACTTTGACACTGAAAACTTGAAAAACAAACTTGAAGAGACACCCCTTTCTGATCTTAGTGCTTTGACCCAACAAATCAAGGCACTTCAAGGACAAGTTAAAGAATTACAAGGGGGAACAACCACAAAGAAGTACACTCTCGAGGACATTTGTCCTTATCCTTTCGACCGAAGTCTTAACATGATTCCTTCTCCCAAGCATTGTGAAATGCCAAAATTTGATCGCTTTAATGGGAAAACGGACCCAATCAATCATGTTAGAGACTTCAGGAACATGACATTAGAATTTGCTCACGAAGATAGAACATGACATTAGAATTTGCTCACGAAGATACTTACTTGATGTGACTGTTTCCTAGGAGTCTTGGGGTGCACTCTATGGAATGGTTATCTAAGATTACACCTCCAGTCAGGACATTTGAAGAATTGATCAACTTATTCATATCACAATATACTTACAACATACAACACCAGATCACCATGATAGATCTTTGCAAAGTTGCACAAAAACCTGGTGAATCTTTCATTACATTTCTTCAGAGATGGAGAAGAATGTTTGCTAGATATCCACGTCCTGTTCCTGAAAAGGAAAAGATGGTTACCTTCATTAACAGTTTAAATTCAGAAATGCGCTATCACTTGAACTTACATTGTCCTCCTTCTTTTGAGAAAATGATTGAAGATGCCATAACCATTGAAAATGCTTTGGTCAAAAGAGGAATAATAAAACATGACAAAGAAAACCTAGCTCATCCAACCATCACAATAATCAGGACAAGTCCAAATTCTGGACTCGCAACAAAAATATGGTGAATGATGGTGTTGTTGATGCGAATCATGCCTCAACCAAACCATTTGTCCTCAGTTCTCCAAACAGTCGCAACAACAATGTCAACTCGATTGCAAATCACAAAAGTAATCCTCCTCCTCCGAGGAATAATACAAATCAAAACTCTACTCCCCATCAAGGGACTTCCAACAACCAAGGTTACCGAGGAACCAATAACAATCACAATTCCCTAGGGAACACCTCGAATTCAAATCTGCAAAGATTTTCATTCTTCTTGAATAGAAGAACTTTCACTTCATTAGGAGAATCTTTAGAATCCGCATTCAAAGAGTTGATGGCCAAAAATGTCATTACTTTGCCACCTCAACGGAATTATGAACCTAGTGTAAAGCCTCCATCATGGAATGAGGCATACTATTGTGATTATCATTGGTGTAAAGGTCATCGCACAAACAACTGCCAAGCCTTGAAGAATGCCATTCAATACTTAATTGAAAATGACATCATTACAATAGAAGGAAATCAACAAACCAACACAGACCACCAAGCATTTCACAATCATTTGCCTAATTATCAAAAGGGTGAGTCTTCTGAAACAAATGTGAATCATATCAACGATGATCATATAATCAACCATCTCTACGCAGAAGACGAGCGGGTAAATGTCATAAAAGTCAATAAGAAGGTTGAATATAGAGAAGTCAACGCAAAAACAAGAGCACAAGCTAAAGTTGTTTTAAAAGGCACCTCTTGAAAAACCAGTGAACCTCCACCTCAACATCAATATGATTTGGTCAATCAGCTTCAGAAAATCCCCGCTCAAATTTCTATTCTGGAACTATTGAAGATTTCCCTAGCCCATAAGGAAATTCTCGAAAAAGCCCTCGTTGAAACTAATGTATCCACTGACCTGGTTGTGAACCAATTTCAAGCCATGGTAGGACACTTGTCCTCACCCACTTGCCTTTCATTCTCTAAAAAAGATGACGTTTCCATAACTCATCCCCATAATTCATCATTGTACTTAGAAGTCATGGTTCACAAGTTTCGTATCAGACGAGTTCTAATAGATGGAGGTGCTGGTTTGAACATCTGTACCATGAAGTTCATTAAGTCTTTAGGATTTTCTGAGGACTCCATTGATTTCAGAAGAAAGATTACCATAAAAGCTTATGATGATGAAGAAAGAGCATCTAAGGGTCTAATCATGCTACCAATCAGAGTGGGCCCTGTTATAAAGAATACTTTCTGTCAAGTACTGGACCGTGATCTTGCATAGAACATCTTATTGGGTCATCCTTGGATCCACGAAATGCAAGCTGTTCCATCAACCTATCATCAATGTCTTAAGTTTCCTTATGATGGACATGAAATCACGATACCAGCTGATAATTCCAATATTCAAACTTGTGCCAACATAAAATCCAGTCAAGATACTTTGGTCCCTAACAATCGAGAAGCTCATGCTAGGACTTCTCTAAAGATTGACACACAAATTAGTCAATTGGCCAATAGTCTTGACAAAAAGATGAAATTCAAGGATCATGGAGTTGGAGAATACTCTCTTTGTCTTGCCAATTTAGCTACATCACCTCGATCACATGGACAACCGTCTATCAGGGAACATCAAATATCAACAACATCAACATCAAAGCAACCACCAATAGAGCCAATCACAAAATTTAATGGACAATTCATCAAAGAAAAATTCCGCATGGAAAATCCTGAGGATACATAAATTCTAAACTGGCTCTATAAAGATGAAGATGAAGCAGTCTCTAATATCAAATTACCCACAGACAAATATGGAAAAGGGTATTCAATCATGCAGAAGATGGGTTATGATGAAGGGCCTATCGGAAAAAGGAAGGAAGGAGTAGTTGAACCCATTCACCTCCGCGGACTCACTGCAAAAGAGAAAACTGGATTGGGTTATGATACTCACTCCAAAGAAAAACAACTACATGGCACTGTCTTTGCATTGCAAGAAGGCTTAGATTCATGAGAAGCATGCTTGACAACATTCCTGAACTTCTTGGACAACAATTCTGACATAGACTCTGCTGAATATGAATGGGACACCATTTACAATGATGAGTTCTGGAGGGACAAAGAGGTTGATGTAATACACCAGTACGCTCCAACTCTAATTGAAGGTCAAGGTTCAGGGTCCCAACCGCAAGAATCTGAACCACAAATTGACTATGATTCTAGTGATACTGAGTCGGATCTAAACGAACAAGACTATCATGAGGACAGTATCATCATTGACCCACCTCATACCTCGAATCCTACAGACCACTCCGTTATGACCATAACCATAGCCGATTTCACACAACCTGACGATCCAATACCTTTGATTTATCCTGATCTCATTGATTGGGATTCATCTGAACCTATTGATATACCTATGTTTCCAAATGATGAAGCTATCGTAAACTTCCTTTCCGCAGATGATACAAATGATTGTTCTACCAACGATTTTTGACATAGAGTTTTTGATCAGGAGAGTGTCAAGTCTCCCAGCTGCAAAAGTAAAAACAAAAAAGAAAGATCTAATGGTGAAAACTAGAATTTGGCAGTATTAGATCAAACAAAAGATAAAATAAAGAGCGTATCCGATGGTGAAAACCTCTTTCAGGCACCAGACAATGGGAATCTTGACACTCTCCCGAACCACTACCATGAGTGATCGCCTATTTTGATTGAGCCTACAAATGCTGTCGATATTGAGACTTCTGATAAACCAAGAATTTTATAGTTAGCTGCATCAATGACAGAGAAAGAAATACCAGAGTTCATGGAATTCTTGAAAGCAAATCAAGTCAATTTTGCGTGGTCTTACACTGACATGCCTGGTCTTGATCCTAATCTTATCATGCATCACTTGTCTATCAAACCAGGGGCCAAGCCGGTGAAACAAAAACTCAGAAAGATGCACCCTCATGTTGCATTATTGGTTAAAGAAGAACTGAGAAAACTCCTTGATGTGGGCTTCATAAGACCAATCGACTATGCATAATGGATCTCCAACATTGTTCCTGTATCCAAGCCAGATAAAACTATGAGAATATGAACAGATTTTAGAGATCTTAATAAAGCATGTCCTAAGGATGACTTCCCATTGCCAAACATCGACACTATAGTTGATCTGATAGCTGGCCATGCCATGTATTCATTACTGGATGGTTTTTCTGGCTATAACCAAATCAAGATTGCACCTGAAGACCAAGAGAAAATAGCTTTCACATGTCCATGGGGAACTTATTGTTGGAACGTCATGCCTTTCGGTCTGAAGAATGCTGGGGCTACCTACCAAAGAGCCATGACTACAATCTTTCATGACATGATGCATGTCTTCATGGAAGATTATGTGGATGACATATTGGAAAAATCATACACTAGAGAAGGACATCTTGAAATATTATCCAAAATATTTGCAAGATTAGAGAAATTCAAAGTTTGTCTCAACCCTAAGAAATGTGTTTTTGGGGTCAAATCTGGAAAACTTTTGGGGTACATTGTTTTAGAAAAAGGAATTAAAGTAGATCCTGCAAAAGTACAGGCAATTATGGAAATGCCTCCACCAAGGAACATCAGTCATTTGAGATCATTACAAGGACGACTTCAGTCTATACGAAGGTTCATTGCACAATTGGCTGACAAAAGTTTACCTTTCACACATCTACTACATAAGAATGTTCCTTTCAAATGGGATGAAAAATGTGAATTGGCATTTCAACAAATCAAACAATATCTGATGACTCCACCAGTTCTCATACCACCAAATCCAGACAAACCACTCATCTTATATATTACCGCAACAGAGACATCTCTGGGGGCACTGCTAGCGCAAGAAGACTATATAGGAAAGGAACGTGCAATCTACTACATCAGTAGAACACTGACAAGTCATGAGCTCAACCACACTTCTATTGAGAAGGCTTGTATGGCAGTAGTCTTTGCTTCACAGAAGTTTCGGCATTACATGTTAACCCATACAATCAATCTGGTTTCAAAGATTGACCCACTTAAATATTTGTTAAGCAAAGCATCATTGATAGGAAGGTTAGCAAAGTGGGTGATGATTCTGAGTGAGTTTGACATTCATTATTTTGATCGCAAAGCAATCAAAGGACAAGTTATCGCTGATCAATTAGCTGAAGCACCACAACAAGCAGATCATCCCCTACACATTGAATTTCCAGATGCTGATGTTTTTACTGCAGAATCTAAACAACCATGGTCCTTATATTTTGATGGTTCTTTCACTCAACATGGATCGGGGGCAGGCATACTTTTCGTCACCCCTCAACGACACACCATTCCTCGATCATATAGGCTGATGTTTCCATGCACTAACAACATAGCCAAATATGAAGCATTGATCACTAGGCTCAAAATAGCATTGGAATGGAGAATTACAGAATTACAGGTGTATGGCGACTCAGCTGGTCATTTATCAGATCAATGATGAATATCAAACCAAAGATGAGAAACTATTACCATATAAAAAGATGGTTGATGACTTTAAGAAATATTTTGTGGACATAAAATTCACACAAATTCCAAGGCTTGATAATAAAGCAGTTGACGCCATGGCTACGATCGCATCATTATTACAACTCCCAGAAACTCAGAATCGTTATGAATTTCTAGTGGAAACAATCATTTACACCTGCTTATGATACACCTGAAAGCCAAATCATTTGTCACTTGGTAGGATCCGATTCACCTTGGTACGGAAAAATTTATGCCTACCTCAAAGACGATATCTTACCACCTGATTTATCCCGTAACCAAAAATGCAATTTTATCCGCCAATCCACTTGCTACACTCTTATTGCTAACACCCTTTATCGTCGTGGTCTTGATGGTACTTTACTTCGATGTCTTGAACGTGAGGAATCTGACAAAGCTTTACAAGAAGTTCATGGTGGCATCTATGGTACTCATTCGAGTGGATTGACCTTATCCAAAAAATTGATTAGAATGGGTTACTACTGGCCTACAATGGAGAAGGAATCATTCACTTTTGTGAAAACATGCTCAAAATGTCAGATTCATGGGAATCTCATTCATGCTCCTGCACAGGAACTTCAACCTGTTCACGCCAACCTAGCCATTTTCTCAATGGGGGTTAGATCTAGTGGGCAAGATTCATCCTTCTTCATCAAACGGACATAAGTTCATCATCACAGCTACAAAATATTTTACCAAGTGGATTGAGGCAGTCCCTCTTACTAAAGTTACCGACAAACAAATATCATCATTCATACTCAACTATATTATCTGTCGGTATGGCATTCCCAACTCCATTATTATAGATAATGGACGTCCGTTCAAAAATCAGGATGTTGATGAACTTTGTGAGAGATTTCACATTCAGCATAGATATCCAACACCTTACTATCCACAAGGGAATGGCCAAGCAGAGGCCTCAAATAAAACAATCTTGAAAATCTTGAAAAAGACTGTGAATGATTCAGGGAAGGATTGGCACGTTCAACTTAATCCCGCCTTATGGGCCTACAGAACCAGTGTCCGCACACCAACAGGAGCAACGCCATTCGCTCTTGTCTATGGAGCAGAGGCCATACTACCTTTAGAAGTTGAGATTCCCTCACTCAGAGTATCGTTGAAAGGTCTTACAACATATGATGAATACAGAGTTTCCCGACTCCAAGAACTGGAACTAGATGAAAAGAGACAAAGAGCAGCTGATCATCTAAAAGAATATCAACAAATGATGTCTCGTAGCTATAACCACAAAGTAAAGCCACGTACCTTTCAGGTGGGTGATCTTGTTCTGAAAGAGAACCCACGCAATCAGCAAGACAGAGAAAAGAAAGGAAAGTTCAAACCAAATTGGCTAGGTCCTTATGTGGTTATCGCAGTCTATGGTTTAGGAGCCTACAAACTATCAATGCTAGAAGGGGACCTGTTTGATGAACCTATCAACAACATGCACCTGAAAAAGTATTATGTCTAAGGCGATTATCATTATCAGAAAAAGTCTTGAAGAAATCCAAAAAAATCAGAAAAAGTCCTAAAGAAATCCAAAAAAATCAGAAAAAGTCCTGAAGAAATACAAAAAAATAAAAAAAATTCATAAAGAAATCCAAAAAAATCAAAAAAAGTCCTGAAGAAATACAAAAAAATCTGAAAAAGTCCAAAAAAAATGGTTACCCTGGTGAAAACCTGGCAAACAGGAATCTCGGTAGCGCAAAAAAGAAAAGAAAGAGAGAGTCATAGGGTGAAAACCTGGCAAACAGGCAGTCTATTGACAGGAAAAATGCAATAAAAACAAATAGTGAAAATCTGGCAAACAAACGCTATTTGAAGCTCTCCATCTATTAGTTCATGTTCTGCATTTAACTTTTCAGCCTTCATTTTCATGCATCTTTTCCATCATCTTAGGGTCACACCAGCATCATGCTATCATCATTTACCTCGAGCGATAACGTCTTACCATGGCTTGACTATTGTACATATTCATTTCAGCAAGTTGTGTTGATACCAAGGACAAACATGGGGCATACTGGGGGCAATCAACTTTCAAGTTTTAACAAAACAGTGAGACAATGACATCGAAGCAAATCATGCAAAAGCAAAACAACCAAATCAAACTAAAACATTCAATCATTTATCCATATCACAGTAGCTTTCAGTTGCATACTTTATCATGACTCATATCTGGATGATCTCTAATCTAAATAATGTTTGGAATTACAATATTTTATTTTTGAACAATGGTTGTTTAATTTTCGATATCATTTCTCTGGAGCACACTCGATGATGTACTGAACTAGAGTGGCAAGGAAAGAGGATGATTTTTCTTTGTCTGCTATCTTGAGGTTAATCATTTATCTGTTGCAAATAAGTCACGAGACATGATTTTTCAAAAATGATCATTGATGACAGTTCCAAATTTGCATCAGATGGTGGTTAGTCTTTGTTTGTTTATGCAAGAAATGCTCAGGTCATCTCGGCTCAATTATACCTAGATGCTTGTGTTCACTTGCTATATCAAAATCATGAAAGTTGTACTCAGGTCATCATTGGTGCTAATTTCCCCTCTGATGCTTGTACACACTTCCAACATTTTCAAACGCTCTATGATGATTTAAGCAGGCTCACTAAAAGGCTCAACAAAATGGTCGGTTTCATTTAGTTGCATTTCATTTTAGGTCATTGTACATAACTGCATATTGGATTTGCATCAAGAGTTTTTAAAAGGTCAATGGCTGTCATATTTCTTTGGACTATTTGAGGAGGACAATGCAAACATTTGTATCATTATCATTTTATCTTCATTATCATTTCATCATCATTTCATTAGCATTATCATCTCATCATTGCATTTTTCATCATCATTTCATATTAGTTTCATATCATTTCATCATTTCATATTAGTTTCATATCGCTTCATCATTTCATATTAGTTTCATATCATTTCATCATTTCATATTAGTTTCATATCATTTCATCATCATTACATTTTCATTATCATCTCATATTAGTTTCGTTATCATTTCATTCATTATCATTTCATATTAGTTTCATTGACATTTCATCATTTCATTCATTATCATTATTATCATCTTATCATCGCATTACCATTATAGTCATTTCATTCATTACATTTCACTTTCATTATCATTACCATTTAAATCATCGCATTACCCTTATCAATCATATTAGTTTCATATACATTTCCTCATTTCATTCCTTATTATTTAAGATTAGTTTCATTACCATTGACATCATTTCATTCATTTTATTCATTCTTGTTATCATTATTATCATTGTCATTTCATCATTAACATTTATCATTTAACATCTCATTATCATTTATCATTTAACATTTCATCATATCATTTAACATTCAACATTTCATTATCATTTATCATTTAACATTGCATTATCATTATCATTTAGTATTACCATTATCATTTCATCATTTTTTTCTTTACCATTATCATTTCATCAGTTTCTTTACCATCATTTCATCATTTCATTATCATTGTCATTTCATCTTCTTCTTATCATTACCATTATCATTATTTTACCACATCATTCCACTTCCTATCCATTTAACATTTCATATCATATAGTTTAACATTTAAACATTTCATATCATATCATTTAACAATTTCATCTCATTATCATTTATCATTTAACATTTCATTTCATATCATTTAACATTCCATTTCATACCATTTCATTATCATTTTATCATTTCATATCATTTCATTTCATTATAATCTCATTTATCATTTCATTTATCCATTCATTCTAATTACAAATCATTATATTTTCATCACATATCATTTTATCATACATCTCCTCATTATTTACTCATATCATTTTTCATCATTTTATCATACAAAATTCATAATGCATATCATTAACACAACATTCATTTTTCATCTTTTATCTGCATTGAAAAATCCAAAAAAATAAACATTCCATATACACATCATAAGTCATCCACCTACATGACATCATTAGTACACATCATCAAATCATCATCATCATAATAAAACATCATAATCAAATCATCCTGCATATCATGTTAGTCATCAAATCATTTAAAGGCATACCAAAATCCATAAACACATAGAAATAAATGCATATCACATCATCACATCGTAAATGCACATCAAATCATCATCAAAATAATCATCGCCACTGCATATCATCGTTCATCAAAAATGATACAAATGTTCAAATGTCCAATGAAACTAAAATGTCCAAAACAAAATACATCAGATATGATAAAAAATGGCATATACATGCTCCAAAAAATGATATACATCACGAAACTAACTGGTCGATGCCCCTGATGGAGCTGGTCTGGAAGGAGGTGGTCTGCCACTGGTGCCTACATCTGGGTCCTGCTAAGGCCCCGTCACTCCCCTGCTCTGGGTATGTGTCTGTGATCTACTCCTGGTCCTGCTATGGGACCATGGGTATGGCTCTCTGCCCTCTGGAGGACACAGCTCCTCATATCTCACTCTGTAGTACTCAGCCTCTCGCACCATCTCCATGCCATCTATAATGGCATCCCGCAATGATGCACTCTCTACGGTGCCCATCAGTCTTTGAGCCACGCCCTCAACCTCTACTGCCCTCCGTCTGAATGCATTTCTCTCTGTAATCACCTGGGCTAACTGTGGGTCTGGGGTAAGTGCCTGTGCCTGTGCCTGTGCCTGTGATAGCTGTGCCTGTAGCTGCACAATGAACCCCTGTGCCTGCCCCAGCTGACTTTGTAGCTGTCCCTACTGCCCCTGTAATGTTTTCACCTGGGCCTAAAGTGTACCAATCTATCCCTGCTGAGAGGAGGATGCCATTCGGATCACTGTGTGTCGCCCTATCCTTGTCCTCGGCTGCTGCATGATCTGGACACCACTCAAAATATCCAGCCTCGACCTCCCCGGCACCTGACCCTTCTCCCCGCCATCATCTCCATCATCATCATCTGAACTCTCCTCATCCCCGCTCTCCACCTCCTCTCCTCCAACCGCTCCCTACTCGCCGCCAGCCACATCCTCTTGTCTCACTACCCCTGGCTGTGGTGCTACCAAAATCGGTGCTGGCTCATCAGGACTAGTAAATCGTGGAAAGGGATGCGTGTGAAAATATGTTGAATACTCATCAGACATACCAGCATCCACAATGTCTCGCCTGTCAGCCCATGCCTCAGGTGCTAATGCAATAAACTCTGTATATGCAGTCTGATAAGAAATACATGGCCCCCATCCGGCCTCATCTCTGCTCTAGGCATAATGTGCAACCCCTTGTGGCATCCCCTGCGTGAATCCAAACTGCCTTTGCACCCGAAATGCCAGAAACCTCTCCAAAATGAAGGGAGTCCTCCCTATCAGGAACCGAGGAATACATACATATGACATCTCTATATCATATGTGGCCCATGGCTCACAATCAAGATACGGTTGCCATACCACCGTATCCATGTCATCCAGCAATCAACTCCAGTAATCTACCTTGCCCAGCTTAGGTTGGGTAAGGAACATAGCATATGTATAGATATAAGGCTTGCTTGGTGGCCTAACTCTGGGGCACACCAGTCTCGTCACAGCGAGATGCTCCCACGCCCAGATCTACAACAGTGTCACCCCACACGACAAATTGGACGAACCTTTGTACACCACCTGATGCAAGTCATGATAAAGATGTGCTAGCATGCAGCTCCCCCATGCATATCTCCACGGCTGTAGCAACATCTGCTCCAGAATCCTACCCCATCCCACTGATAATCCCTTTGCTCGGCGATCCGGACAAAGGAGACCTCCAATAAACGCACCCAAAACTACCAGCAAGGCTGGATATCCTCGAAAATCAGCCCACGGTACCCAGTACCCAGCGATCTGTGCATCTCCGTACACCCTCCTCAAAGCATCCGTACCCCCAAGCTCCTTGTGATCGTAATACACAAGGGCACCAACCACGGGGATACCTAATATCCTATATCTAAAAATGGTCATGATTAAGCTTGTTAATTAATTAAATATGATTTATTTAATTAATTCTCTTGATGTCATCTACATATAAATAAATTTAATTATTTATTTATATCGTTCATTTTCTAATTCTTCTACCTTAATTAAATAAATAATTTTATTTAATTATTAACATTTCCACCTTCCACCTTCCGCTTGATTAAATTAAATAAATTTTCATAATTTATTTATATTTGATTATCATTCTATTCTAAAGTTTGAATATTTTGAATATTTGAATAATGGAATATTCTTCATCCCATAATCGAATTAAAATATTAAATATTTTAATTTAATATTTTCCACCTCACCCTAATTTCATTTTTAAACATAATTAAATAGGATTTATTTAATTATGCGAGTTGCCATATTCGTCTTCACTTCCAAATTAAATAAATATATTTTATTTAATTTCTAACTCATGCTAACTCACCCTTCCAAATTCTCAACTCATCCTTCGAAATGGAAGTTTCCCTTCGGATCTCAATGACGAAATTGAAAGAAAAGGGAAACCTTCCATCCTCTTCTCCACTCTCGAAAAATCTCCCACCGTCCGTTCGAACAAGCTTAATCTGGACCGTTGATCGAATCAGCCAATCGAATCCGTTCGAAAGCTCTATAAAAGCCGGTGCAAATCCAAGTTTTGGTTACCTACACCTTCGCATACTTACACACGCACTCACCTTCGCATATCTACGTTCATACAATCAGCATTGCATTCATATCATTTTCAGTATCACAGCCATATTCTCATCCTAGCATTTTAGCATAGCTTTTGCATTCAGCATAATATGCATTTTTATTTAAATCTCGTTCTTTAGCTGTCATTTTGTTGAGCATTGGTCTGCTGATCTGAGAGCCATTTGAAGCAATAAAATGCTGGAGTTAGAGGAAGATAAGACGATTTCAGGAAGCTACTGTTACGGTTTGCGTATTTTTGTTTCTTTTTCAGTTTTTCTGATATAATGTCTTATTAATGTGTTTGATTTCATATACATTGATACATTTTTCACTCACACAGAGGGAAATGGTAAATAATTTGTTTTGGGTAAAAGATGTATAACACCTATAATATATTATATTATATAAATAAAGTATTACAAAAATTATTAGGACCACAGAAAGTCTAACTCATATGAGAAGCTTCTTATATCGACTTATACAAAAAAATTGCTAGAGATTTACAAAATTACAATTGACTACAAGCAACTTCAACAAAATACTCCCAAACTGACATAGATTTTTGAATTATATTCAAACCCTGTCACCATTTGTCACAAATTCTCATCCTTACCCTCCTGAAGTGAATCATCCTCATCATTTGCATAACTTGAGATCAACAACCAAGGAGGAGAATTCACATTGTGATGATTGCGATGAGAATGTAGAAATAAAATGGAAAAATACCTATCCTTTATTCCCTATACCAACTGAATACCCATTTCTTCAGAGTGTGTATCCAATACCCTGTATAGGTTTCTTGCTCAGTTCAATTGCAAAGCTAGCTTAATTGCATCATAAATAGTCACAAAAACTCTCTTGTGCTTTAAATAAGATCTTGGAAGAAAACCCCCTACCCAATCCTTCCTATTATCAAAATCATACTTTTAAACATTGCATAATATACCATTGGCTCCCAAAAATTTGCCACAAACCACTTCATCCATTATCACCTCAAGATATTCAAAATTTTGCACAAGATCAAAGACATTAGATGCAAAGATTGACAATACCTGGGATGAAAATACGATGTGTGGAGCTTGGGGTTAGTATATATCTTCACTAAGAATGGTTTGAATGCATTCTACCACACTTGGGAAATAAACATTAAAAATTTGGCCTAGTTATGCATTTGATAGGTAACCATTGAAGGGTTTTTCCCAATTTTGCACATGGAGTGGTACTCTGAGATTCTTTGGTTGATAACCCATAATTTGGAAGCTAATTTGAAACCTAGATACTAAGAGAAAGCACCACCTTCACATACCACCTTCGTGAAATATGAACTAAAAAACAAGCTACACTGAAGAAAATTGAGTGGAAAAGTGTTGATTAAGTCCCTTTTAATCCCATAGCCTGACTTGCAAACTAATGAAAAGCCATTGATTGACATTTTATTGATTATTGCTATCATATTGAAGCATGCAAGTGAAGATTTGGCACATTTGTTTATAGATTTGAGATATTTTAAAATGTGCTTTGGTAATAACAATTAATAAGCCTCCAATCTTCCGATGAGGGTGTGGTTCGGTGGTCAAGTCACTTGGTTGTAGTGACGGCCACTAGGGTTCAAACCCTCGCTAGGCCAAAGTGCTCATAGGCCTTGTGCCTTCGCTGGGCCATTGCGCTCATAGGTTTGGTTGTTTCTTGTGGTTTCTTGTTCTCGGTTCATAGCTCAAGTCAAAAGCATTTACCCCTATTAAAAAAAAAGCCTCCAATCTTAATTAATGATCCTGCAACCATATAAGTGTCAAAGAAGTAAGCCACCATTAGTCCATAGTAGTTGGGAGGATTTGGAGGAGAAATATGGTGGAATTGTGGGAAGAACTCTTGGGATCTATATAAATACTATTTGATATGTGACATATACCTCTGCCATCTAGACCATGTCATGATTTGGCACATTTATTCATGGCTTAAATAATTTTAAATATACATTAAGAGCATAAATAATAGAGCCTTTGAGCTTGATCGATTAATGATCCTACAAGAAAAAAAAGTTAGTACCACAAATTTATTACAACTTGACGTGTGATGTTTGCCACCTCCAATCCATAGGGAGTGAAAAGACTTACAAGTGAAAGCTGGTGGAATTGCGGGTAGGTGAGCATTAATACATTTGACCTATGATGAATGTCATGTCCATTTGGACTATTTTTGAATAATTTTCTATTGGCAATCTGACCATAGATATGATATATTCTTTAAGTATGATTCGTACCATGTTCTTAATGCAACCCTTACCACATATTTTGAATATGTTAGCATATGCCACAAATTAATTAATCATTTGATTTGTGACATTTTCCACCTCCATTTTGGGGAAGGTGAATGAACTTCTAGTGGAAAGTTGGCTGAATTGTGGGGAGGAACTATATTAGAATTTTTGTTCTGTGACACATGCCTCTACCAACTTGACCTTCCTTTTTCCCTTAACTCGTCTTTTAAATGTGTTGACCCATATTGTGCTACCTTTGTGAATCTATTTCCTGAAGCTGACCTATTCGCCTTTCCCTACCATTCCACAATAACTAAGAATGCTTCCTGATGGTAGTTGGTGGAATTGCGGGGAGCATTTCTAGAGCCTTGGTAGAACCTAATTAAATATAATTATTTAATTAGAGATGGAATAAAATGATAATTAATTAAACAAATAAGACTTTATTTAATTATAGAGGAAAAAGATAATGAATAGTTAAATAATTAAAATAATTATTTAATTATAAAAGAAAGGAGGAAAAATGAAAATGAATAATTAAATAAATAAGAATTTATTTAATTATAGAGGAAGAGAGATAATTAGTGATTTAATTTAAATAAATTGATATTTATTTAAATTAATCAAAAGAGAAATAAAGATAAAGTGAATTACTTAAATAATTAAGAACTAGCAATCACACTCTGGTGTGCAATAGGTACGCCAAAGAGGTGTAGGTGGTCAATTAGAGAAAATTTTGGTCTATTTTTTGTATTAATTTTGTGCACTACATGAGGTCAATTGGTAGGTCATTTAGCAAATGATTTTTTTTGTTCAACAAAGGTCTCAATGGAAAAGTGATAGCTTCAAATCAACATGGATCCAAACATGGCTTCTCTAAATCAATATGATAATCAAGTTCCATTACCAATAGACTCATGTTATGTTTGCAATAGGGAGAGAGAGGGAGAGGAGATAGAAAGGGGAAGATAGAGAGAGGGATAGGTTAAGGAGATAGAGATGGAGATGGAGATGGATATGGAGAAGGAGACAAATATATATGAAGAGAAATATATATATATATATATATATATATATATATATATATATATATATATATATATATATATATATATATATATATATATATATATATATATATGAGGAATAGAATGAGAGAGGGAGATATAGAAAGATAGAGATAGGAAGTGATATATAAAGAGAGGTAGAGAGGGGGATATATATAGGGGTAGAGAGATGGAGATATAACAAGATAGAGATAAAGGGAGAGAGACAAATATATGTAGATATATAGGTCTAGGAAGAGGGAGAGGGAGATAGAGGGAGAGATAAAAATAGAGAGAGATAGGGAGATATAGAGATAAAGAGGAAGAGGAAGAGGGAGAGAAATAAATAAATAGATGATGAGATAGAGTGATAAATAGGGGAGAGGGAGAAAGAGAAAGAGATAGACAAACACATAGTATATATAGACAAATAGAGATGGAGTGAGTGAGAGAGAAATTGGGGGAGATAGAGAGAGGGAGAGGGGGTAGTGAGGGAGAGATAGCTCAATATATAGAGAGGGAGAGTGCGAGGGAGAAAGGGAGAGATATATATAGAGCATGATAGAAAGAGATAGAGAGGGATACGAAGAAAGATAGAGAGATAGAGCTAGAGAAATATTTTGATAGAAAGAGATAGAGAGAGGAGTGAGAGGGGGATCGAGAGAGAAAAATAGAGATAGAGATATAGAATAAGAGAGATGGAGTGAATAAGAGAGAGAAATGACACAAAACTCATTGTGTTGCATCAGACGAAACTATTATTATATGTTATATTTTATATATATTAGATTTATTTTCAAAACAATATTAAATGATTATATTTATTATCATATATTATATTTTAAATTAGAAATCATTAATTATCAATATAATACAATAGATAATTAATACATATGTATATTTTATATAATACAAATTAAATTATATATAATATATTTATACTTATTATTATATATTAAAAAATTATATAAGAACTATATTACTGTTATTATAAATTATGTTCTATAATAAAAACTATTTTTTTTTTCTTTTTTTTCTTAGATTGCAGGAATCGGGTAACACGACCCCCTATAAACTGCAGTGCGCCTGGTAAACTTTTTAACGTGACCGGCGGTGCTGGCGCGACACGCCCTCCGGTACCACGGGACGGGGGGAGACTAGAACTCATGACCAGCAGAGCCGCAACGGAATTACTTAGCCAACCGAGCTAGGGCCCCCGCCCAAATATTAAATTTTTTTTTTTTAGACTGCAGGAATCGGGTAGCATGACCCCCTATAAACTGCTATAATAAAAACTATTAAATACAAATAAAAATTATTATAATTAATATTTAATATATTTTTATATTGTATAAATTAGATTAACATACATACATATTGCAATATATAATTAATATATAACATACATTTTATATAATACAAATTTAATTATACATAGAATGATATATAATTATATTATTATTATATATTGAAATCTATAATTAAAAATTATTATATATGACTAAAATTATTATAATAAGTATTTAATATAATTTTAGATAGTATAAATTAAATTAACATACAAAAATTAATAGTTAATTAATTTATTTATATGCGCTCTTTAACTCTATTATATTATTATAACATTAATATATATATATAATATTATATAATATTATTTTTATATTTAAATTATATAATATATAAATAATGTATTAATCTAATAGATATAAATTATTTATATGTTTATATTAGATATTATTATAAAAATAATATTATATTAGAAGATCAATTAGGGAAAATTTGATCTATTTATTGCATTCATTTGTGTAGTACATGAGATAAATTGGTTAGCCATTTAGAAAATAATATTGTTTGTGAGATATATTCAAATAAACACTAATATATTGTGACTTTCAAAATATCATACATATATTATTGTAGATATAATGAAATTTCTACAATGTAAAATTTTTAGTAATTAAAATAAAATAAAGTAAACTCCACACAAGAGATAAGACAACCCAAAATAAACTTGTAATCATAAGCCAATATGACCACCAAACCCAAGAGGTTTAAACAACAATTAGTACATGTCAAACTGTGCTCTGTTGAAACCATCTGATGCTGCCACATCTCAATGCAGTTCCTATAACGTGTGCAATTGAGCTTCCTCTATTCAAATTCCATGAATCTTCCTTTTCTACCTAAGAAATTATAGTTATAAACAAACTGTAAAGTTGAACATAACGACAACAATGGGCTCTGAAACATTTATCAAGGTGTTACTCTTAATATTATTGCCTCCATTGGTTTTTTTCTCGGATATGGTTGTGGAGTATGTTTTACCTTTCTCATTTATTGTAGCTTCATGTTTCTCCTATAATGACAATCTTTATATTCTAATTTATCTGGTTAATGGTGGCGGATTTGCAACCAAAACTTGACAAGGTATTCCATTAACATGGTAACATGAGAATAGATAAACAAAACACACAAGCAAAAAAATGTACAAAATAAAATAAGAAAAATTACACCTTATTGGTTAGGGTTCAACTATAAAAAAAATCAAGGCAGATAAGTAAGGATCCAACTAATAGACAGTATAATAAAACCTAGATAGAATTTAATCATGAACAGTACCAGAAAAGAAACTCATAAAGGATCTGGCATAAATATACTAGAAAAAAAGAACACCATGAAAAAACCAACCTAAAGATTATAGCCATGTTGATTCAATAAGATATGGACTCTTTCGTACAAATAAAAAACCAAACACAAATCTAGCTATTTTCAAAAGATAGAAATACCAATTATGTATTGATTTCAACCTGACTATAATCACAAAAACTAAACAACAAATATAGCACCCATAAAAACAAATTTAACATTCAACTATGAAACAAATGGATGTCATATATTTAGGCCATCAAAACGACACTAAACATAAAAAAAATGAAACCTGGCCTAGAAGCAGATAACAAAATTAAAATACACTATGAAACAAAATGAACCCATGTTCAGGTCCATTAAACCCCAACTTTGAACATTAAAGAATAGCCTTCACCCCTAAAACCGTCAAGGAAACCCTAGTTTGAAATGCTTTCATAATCCCATACTAAGATCTAAAAATCATGTTGATAAGAGGGACCGTGAGATCAACACTCTTACCTGGCTTCCTTCTCAAAATCAGAGTTGTTACCCACATGTCGAGGTAAGAATATGCTAGTGCCTCCAAATTGGTCCAAGGAAAACTGTTATCATGCCAAACCTGTCAGCTTCCTACAGGGGAGCCCATGGAGAAGAAGAATAGTCAACAAAATTCATATACCAATTGTCAACACCAAATTTGTTGCCTGCCTTGGATTGCAAGTGTTGAACTTGTGTGGATTTTACATATTATTGTTCTTAGGTTTCCTATACTGTTGAGGAAAAACACATAAATAAGGACCACTTGTTAAACATAGTCCCTATACATACTGAGTAGGCCTATGATCTAATTGAAATCAACAAAATATTGAAAACAAGTGAAAGAGCTTTATTTACTTGATAAGGAAGGTGTTTCCTAACTTATTCCCTGATCTTGTCACTCCAACTCCTTTGAAGTGTTTGAGATGAGTAAAATCTATCCTTGGAAGGAAATCCTAAGAAATTGGAGCTCTAAGTTTGGAAGTCCTTATTGAAAAGAGTTGAGGGATGTGTTTCTAAACTGGTTGTGCCTTTAATGCTGACATTATTGGGCTGGAGTTCTGTGCTTGCTGAGGTGGTCAAGTTTGGTGTGAGGCTTGCACTGTTGGCACCGTACAAAGTTTCTTGCGGATTACAATGTAAGTTGCAGTTTGATATGATGAACACATTACAATCAAGCATTAATATGGGCACAAAATTAATAATTGCAACAAAAATGAGTAAATACCGCACAAAAAAAATGAACAATGATGATCACTTTGATCGTCTTGCAAGGTCTCTGGGAAATATTGAGTCGTTGATTACATATTTTAGGTGGATCACTTTCAAATTCCACATAGCTCAAACTAAAATTGCATCATTCTCATAATGAACTACGCTTATCCTAAGGTTGGTCATCCTCCTACATTAGTTTCCACCTTAATGTTCTTCTACCTTCTAGTAATGACACGACTGATAAATGAGGACCAAGTTGGTTTAGACGAGGATAGAGTTACAGGAATGAAAGTTTGAATCATGACATAATCATTTTGTGTGGGGTGATGTTAAACAAGGGTGACCATTGTATTAAAAGTAAACAATAAATCATCTTAAGTTTAACATCTTGAACAACTAAAACATTTCATGTAGTAGTTGCAAAGGTAATCTTGGAGAAAAGGTTTTACTTTGTGCCCAAGTATAATGCTAGGCAATAGGAACTATTGGGTTAATTTGCACAATTCTTAGATTTTCCAAGGTATTCAAGCCACCTTGAGAGGCCAAATTAATTATGTTCCAATTTGAGGCTCAAAGTGAAGTGAAACTCATGCATCCCTCTCTAAGCCAATCTTTACATTAGGGTTAAGTGGGGTAGGGGGTGTCCTCTAAACCAAGATGGTTTTAGTCCCCTTTAACCCTGAAAAGGATATTTATTAGATCCTCTTGAATATTCAAAACCTTGGCATCCTTGACCCCTACCCCATAGATTCATGTCCTACTAAAAAAAAAATTCCTTCCACTCCAACTAGACATTCTCAAAACTACACAAGATCATTCAACAAATTGATTAGTAAAATTGATAAAAGAGTTTCTATAAGAAAACCTTGAAATCCAAAACATAATCACTCTATGACAAGTTGAGCAAATAATATGCACTTTTGTCACAAAGTATACCGTATAACTCGAAAGCATAAAACTAAAAAATATAGGATTCAAAAAAACTTAACAAATACAACTCCAAAGAAAAACCTACATCATGACAGGGTTTCAACTTAATCAAATTGTTTGCAAGGCAATAACAATGAGAACCCCATTCAAAAAGAATTGAGATAGACCCAAAATAAGGTATCTCCATAAGAACATTGTCCCTGTTTAAAATGATGGAAATGGTTTGCACCTCCCACAACAATTTCTCTTGCAACTATCTCAGAGATAAATTTTGTTGCAGTATGGCAATCAACACATACTCAAAGGTTCTTAACAACTCTAATAATTGTTCTAGGGGGGTTGTTTAACAAACCAAATACAAACCAACCAAATAAAAAACAAACCAAATACAATTACCAACCTTTTTCTATGGTGGCATAGATCTCCAACTTTGCAAATATCTCCTATGTTTGTGGATGTGATCTATCTCCTACACACAAAACATGTACCATTTTATGGCCTTCAATCCAACTACATCTAGGGATATTTTTAATTCCTCGATCTTTCATCAATTTCCTTATTATTTGAACCTCGCCCCACCTACCCACTTCTGCATAGATGTTTGAGAGAAGAACATATGTCACAACATTTTTAGGATCCAAATCAAAAAGCATTGTTGCTCTAAATACTCCTAAGCCTTATTCATATGTGATCTACAAGAACCCAAAAAACACATCCATGCTACCACCATAGGTTTAACTAGCATCTCAATGATAAAGTGTAGTGTCTTCAAGATACTCAACCTGAGCAAGAAGGTCAATAATCCAAATATAATGATTAATTGTAAGTGTAATGCAATAAGGGTTAGTCATGTGATTGAAGTATGTACAACCATCATCCACTAAACCTGCATGGTTGTATGCATATAGAACACAAAAAAGCCTACAATGTTAGGATATGTTCCAGAGTGCTTCATTAATTCAAAGATTTTGAGAGCATCCTAGCAAAATCCATGTTGTGCATATCCTACAATCATTTCATTTCATGAGATGACAACTCTTTGGTGCATTTTTTCAAACAATTCTAGGACAATTGCAATTGCAACATCTGATAAAATTTGAAGCAAGAGGGTAAAACACAACTTCACTGCCAAAGCCAAAACCTTACACAACTTCACAAAGTTATCACCAACTCAATGTTAAATAGACTATTACTTTTCCAAATTCAAACAAATCTTAATTCCATTCAAAATTGGAAACAAATCCTTTTATCACAAATATTTCAACTGAAATTTAATATCACAATCAATGTAATTCCAAATTCAATTCTCAATTCTTTGGTTACATACACAAATATAATTTACATACAAGAATTTGTTTTTAACT